>LWDP01000035.1:0-19381 GCA_002087915.1 Enterospora canceri
TACGAAACAAACTAGTTGTTCCGCAATCTGTGATCAAGTACCTGATCTCCAAATTCAATAACCAATACATCATGCGAAATTACTATGAAACGTGCCTAAACAGTGCTAATGATGCCATTGAAATCGTGTACTGTGATTTGATTGATGAAATTGTGGAAGCAACCAGCACTGATGGAATGGATAAAAAGACCCTAGAAAGAATTGTCTCAAAGAAAACATCCAACCTGATTCTGAGCAATTTGTACTCATTTGAGAACAAGAATGAGTACATTTTCAGGAAGAAGAGGGAACTTGTCATAAAAGAGGAGACATTGTTCGTCTATTTGCTACTCAAAAACATCAAAGAGTACTCTAAGGCAGATAAGGAGCAGTTTATGACTGAATTGGAGCAGAGGACTGAGAAAGAGGAAATCAGGGAAATATTGGAGAAAATCAGGAAGAATTACAGTAGAGGAGGTAGAAAGGAAATTGAAATTGACGTGTTACTATAAAACACCCATGGCAATAAATTCTAAGGAAAAAAGAGATGTCTACTACTATTTGTCGAAAAGAGAGGGCTATAGGGCCAGATCAGTCTACAAACTTAAGCAAATTGACGAGAAATATGGAATATTCACCAATCAGAATCAGACTATACTGGATCTGTGTGCTGCTCCAGGAAGCTGATCTCAATACGTGGCACAGATAGAAACAGTTAGGAGAATAATTGCAGTTGACTTGCAGGAGATGGAGCCAATTTCAGGCGTAGAAATCCACAAATGTGACATAACATCTGATGAATTCATTACCAAAATGAAGGAGTGTGAAATAGAGACAGTCATATGCGATGGTGCACCAGATGTAACTGGATACTACGAAATAGATCTCCATGCACAAATTGGGCTTCTGATTTCAGCTCTAACAATTGCAGTATCAGTCCATGGGAATTCAACCAGCACATTTGTATCAAAAATATTCAAGGGAAACCTGACAAAATACGTCACAAATCATTTCAGAAAATACTACAAGAGAGTTCTACTCACCAAACCACGAGCAAGTAGAGCAGAGAGCGATGAGGCATTCGTAATCTGCACTGATCTATACAATTGTGATATCACAAATGTGAGTGAAATTGATTACAGCCTGAACTTGGAAAATGAGCCATTGGAAGTCTGTGGATACGATAATGAATACTTTATTGAGGAGTACAACCCTAAATAACTGATCAATATTGCTGTTTTACAAGTATTTCTTATCGTGCAAATACTTCCTCATCAGTGATATCTGCACGATGTTGAATACCGTGTATCCAACCAGACTCACAAATGAGAGAAATACGACCACCACAAACATCCTCTTGTGCTCCTTCTCGAGCTGAGACGTCTTTCGTGATGCGTTCTTTGTTGTTTCAATCACGTCCTGTAATTTTTGCACCAGCCTATTCAATGCATAAACAGCTGGTTCAATCTGCTTCTTCAAAGAGACAGTCGCGTCAAATGTGTTCAACTTTGACTCGAATTTCATGTAAATTCTGTTTTTGGCTGGATCTGAGTCCATTGACCCGTGATACGGCGTGATCTTCACGGCCACGTCCTCGATGGCCTTGTTGCTGAAGCTGAAGTGCTTCTCGTTTGCATCCTCGATGTCCTCTCCAAAGAACTTCTTCTCGTGGTTATCAGTGACGATGTCCACCTTGAACTTCGCCTGATTGTTTGGGTAGAGGCGGAATGCGCCTGTTGAGATGTTCTCAGCTGCCAGTCTGAAATTCACCACCAGTGGCTCATAGTCCTTGAACAAGAATACCTCGCAAAACACCCTTGAAATCAGCAAACAAAACATGGGCATTTATCACCCAAACATAAAAGAGATCATTCATTCAAATATAAAAGAGGATCTTCTCCTTCAGAAGTCTGATTCGAGCCACAGCCCACTCCTTGTCGGTGAGCCAGGTCTCCTTCGATGCATCCAGCTCGTTGAAGACGACTCCAGAGACAAGCAGATCAAATGGACTGATCTTGGTTGAATCAGTCTCATAGTTCGTATTCAAGTCAATGATCCTGGTGTTTCCTTCAATCTTCTTCTGTTTCCCCAGGTAAATATATTCTACCATTTTGTCAAAATCATTATCATTATTAACGTATTCAAAATACTCCTTGGAATTCGGACACTTGTGATCTTTCTCAATGTGTTTGATGATTTTGTCTTCCGTGTCCTCGTAGAAGCAGCATCTTTGGCAACACCACTTGTTGGCGTAGTTGATTGTTTTGAGACGGCTGAACTCATCAGCAACATCCTCATTATCAGCCATACTTGTATCATCAAGCCACTGGTAGCATTTGGAATCAGTGAAACTCTCTATCACGGTGAATTCTTCAATGAAAACGAACTGTTTGGATTCACCTGCGTATTTTATGGCTAAGTTTGGTTCTCGTAATTTGATAGCAGCGAGTAGGCCAAATGAGTTCAGTTGAATGGCTCGGAATTGGAGTGTGTTTAGGAAGAGATCGACAAGTTGGACGACTTGGTCCTTGTTGAAGAAGTCGCTGATGGCCAGGGAAATGGACGAGTTGCATGGTTTGAGAAATTGCCTGATTTTGGTGGAGAGGAGTGCTTCGATTGAGCGGAAGTCAGAAGACTCAAATTCAATGGTTTGTTCGGTGTAGAGGCTGGATATCTGTTCCTCCGTTACCACAGGCATTTCCTTGGTTTTTGAGTAGAGAATGAGTTTGGTTTCAAACAGAATTCCATAGACTTTCTCAAACGAGTATGTGGGGTACTTGTGGTTGACATTGACTAAGTAGGAGATCTCCTTCTTGTCAAAGAAGCTGGTAATGTTCTTGTTTGGTGTTGTTATTGGCTCAATTACAAGTGTTTTTGTTTTTTCAGCCATCTGGGATATTTTGTTTGTATTTAAGCTTAAAAAGCATAAAAAGAACCCAAATGCATGAATAATGTTATTTCAGATGATGAGTCTGCTGATGTGTCATGACAAGAAGATCAGTCTGAGCATCTCCTGGGACAATCCCATGCTATTGATAAAGGCAGACAACGCATCTGTGCTTCCTAATTTCAGTATGGAGCAACAAGAATTCATGAGTGAAAATCCATTGAAAGCTGAGAATTTAACCAAAGAAGAACACAGTTCTATTCTGGCAGGTTATCTTGAAGGTAAGAAACACAAGAAAATCAGAGAAAGTGTTTTTTATGGGAACACATCAACCTTATTTGCTAACGACAAATGGCTGGATGTAAATGCTTGTAATCACAATCCTGAAGATCAGGAAGAGGCCAGCAAACGTTGCAATCTTCTTCAGTGTCAGGTTAAACCAGATCAATGCTACTGTCTCAATTTGATTGTGATCAACAAGAATGTGCCTCCCATTTATGTCATCATTGAAATTGTAACATACCCTGCATTGGAAAAAGCCACAATGCAAAAAGACAGTTACGAATTCAATTTGGTCTCTACTTGTGAAATAATTCGATTGAACCTGAATGGAAAGAATGTAGAGAAATCAGAATTTGAAACTAAAACAGGTAGAAAACCGTCAACTATTTCCAAATCCATTGAATTCAACAGCAATTTGGACATTCATCAACAGAATGAAATCGAACAAGATGACGTATTCAACAATCCCATTGAACTCGAAGCACATGAAGCTGCCCTGTGCATCATAGTCTTCAAATTGGCACTGATTCCCACATTCTTAATGTACTTGGCTGTATTTCTACTGAAATATATCGGTCTAGTATCCGATCAAACAGTTTACTACGCCCAAGTAGTTCTGTTATTTGCAGTGGTGATTCTAATTGGAATGATATGTGGCCTGTGTATTGATACTGTCAATCTCTAGTAATTCATCATTTTATTGCTAAACACATCCACCAGTCTGCTGTGGCATCACGTAGATGATATCACCATCCCCAATTTCATACGATTTCAGCGTATAATCATCATTTAGAAACTGGTTCTTGAACACGAGCCTGTAGTTGCTCGCCTCCACATTGTTTGACTTGCAATACGCCTCAAGAACCTTCTTCACTTTGTTGGATGGCTTGCTGCTCATCTTTATGTATTGGCCATTTGGTGACTCGATTCTGATGCCAATTCTGGCCTCTTTCATCCCAGCACTTTTCTCATTCTCATTGCTTATCATAATGGGTGGGAAATTTTACACAATTCGCCCCGAATGACCAAATGCAACAAAAATGACAAAAAGTACCAAACCAAACCACCAATTGATCTACCAGGTTGTTTCGTGATGGAATTGGAGTTTGCAGAACATGAGGATACTACAGCACATTCTGATGCATTAGATGGTGATTTCAAGTGCATCTACGATGATCCAATGAACTCCATAAATGTCCTTGACGAACTGAACCAAATTGGTCAAGACAAATCAATCAACATGGCCAAGGAGGAGCAGATCATCGACAAAGGCTACTTCGCAAAGAGACACGAGAGATCAGAGGTCTTCATGCGATACGAACAGGCTGAGAGACTCAAGAACGTATTCAACATCAAGGAATTCCTGGAAGAGAGCTTTAACACGGTGTTGGAAGAAGACGATGACGTGGTTGAGTCGTATCCACTGGTTGCGTCTGACATGGATTCATTTGTGATGATTGCTGGTGAGAATGTGAATTTCACATCCTACGAAAGCACAAGTGGCACAAGCGTAGTGAATCGCATCTCAGTTGCTGGTCGCCCTTACAACCTGACTATGCAGAATGTAGACAAATACATCTGCATCAACATCAAGAATGGACAAGCCTACTACTCAACAATGAATAGCATTCATAAACTAAGCAAACCGTGATTTCCACCAAAATATTTCACCCATGCCAAAAATACCAAGCAACTACCACAGTAAAGCAACCAGGGCAAAGGAGTGCCAACACGATGCGACTGAGAGACAATATGACGATGGAGACTACTACAACGAGTGTAGGCTGGAGAAGGAGTATGTTAGAGCATTGAATGCAACCAAAATGGACAAAATGATGAGCAAACCACTTGTTGGATCACACATGCTCCACAACGAGGGAATTGTCAAAATGGAACGAAGCAGAAGCAAATTCATCACTGCTTCCTATTCCAATGAAATCATTGTTTGGGATCTGGTGAAGAAAGAGGCATTGATCAAATTGGAATATTTGAATCAAATTAATTCAGTTGGAATCTACGAAAATAAGGCAGTGGTAACACAGGATAGAAGTATCCTGTTCACTGAAATGAACAAGACCAATTCCAACGACTACCAGTCCAATTTGTACAATATCAGTACAGAAGTGCTAGAAAAGCCAAGATTTGAATTCAGCAAAAAAGTCACCAACAAATTCAGTAGCAAAATTGACCAAAAACAAACCGTAAATCACGTTGATATTGGAGAGAGTAAAATGGCAGTTGGAACCACCCACAGTTCCATCGTATGCGACCTGATCAAAGGAATCAACCTCTACGAGAAACCAGGCCAATGCAATCAAATCCAATTCAACCATAGCATAGGAGGCATTCTTGGAATAGTTGGAGATGGTGCTGTACGAATAGAAGACACCCGAGCCAATAGCACCGTTTATTCTGGAAAGATGCCTGTAAATTGCATCAAATTCAATAACAACAAATTGATTTGTGGTGGTGATAAATTGACTGTTTTTGATATGCGAGAAATGGGAAGAGCTCTAAGAGAATTCAAAACAAGTGGCCCAATTCTAAGCGTGGATTCAACTGGTACCAGAACATCTTGTGGTACCGCTGATTGCGTCATATTCAACTTCGTAGATGAGAAACTTGCAGATGTCTACTACAACCAGAGAATGGGCCTGATTCACGGTCTCAGATACTCAGGTTGTGGTAACTACCTGGTGAGTGGATCAGATGATGGAAGTGTACGCGTGTGGAAGGCAGATGCAAACCAAAGGACGCTGAAAACGGGACGAGAGAGACGAAGCAGTGACGGAAACAGGGCACTTCAAGAGAAATACGGAAGTGTGGCCGAAATAGCACGAATCAGAAGACACAAATTCACCCCTAAGGAAATCAAGAGGAAGATGAACAGTAAATGATTTATTTCTGCCTTAATAATGGCTGGCCCAAGAGTAGTCTGAATTCAGTTGTCTTACGACCCCCTGCATTCCACTGCTGTGAATGGGATGTCCGCCTCTTCCAGCCGCATTGCGTTGTTTTCTATTGAGGCAGACAGTGGCACTGGCCACATGGCATTGCGCCTGCTTTCGCATCCTCCCGTCTCAGACCTTCCTAGGAGCAGCTGCTCCTCACAGGGGCTTTGGGCCAGAAGGGCTAAAACTGTCTTCTTTTCCCCTCATTGACAAACAAACACATTTCAGCAAACACGCCCTATGTTTCAGGAGGTGGAAATTATTGGGGTGCATTCAGACGCAGAAAGTGAGACAAAAGCAGGGATTCTGGCCAGGGACGAGACAGGGGAGGAAGTGGTGCTCTCGCTACGGGGGATACGCATCCAGGATGAGACTGGCTTCACAGAATACGTCAGCAGGCATCTCAAGGGGAGGGAAGTGCAATTTGAGGCAGTGGAAGAGGAGAATGTGCCAAACAGAAGCGTAGTCTGTCTCAATGGATTCGTATTCAGCAGTGGCCTGAACATTAATGTGGAACTAATCAAATCAAAAATAGCAGTGGTGAAAATGAAGGAGGCAATGGAGTATGCTGATTATTTTGAGGATGTGATAAAGGAAGACTGACCACACCAATTTCAAATAGGTTGATTGCACTCATTTACTCTTTATTTTTAAATATGTTAGTGACTGTTTGAGTGAAGAATGCGTAGTCCGGAATATTAAAATATTGATCACCATCCACTTGCATAAACAACTCGTTTGCCTTGTTTGCAATCTCATGTGCTCCCTCTTTCAATCCCAGGCACGCGTACGATTTTATCGTCAACGTGATGTTCCATACGATGAGTTTTCTGGCTTTTATGAAGTTTGGTTTTCTATTTCCCAGCATTCTTTTGCCTAATACACCCAGGATGTCGTCTTTAGCCCTTTTCATTGCATTCATGAATGGATAATCTGCCATACAGTGATTCATGAATGTTGGTGGAACAATTATTCTAATGGTTTCTTCTGCTATTTCGTAGAATGGCAGTGGAAAGTTCTCGATGGAGCCACCAAAAACATCCTCAATTGACCTCCTTTTGTTGTACAATGTGCTCAACTTATCAGTTTCCACAAATTTGCAGATTGACTCAATTCGTTTCTTGTACAACTTCATAATCACAACCTGAGTATCTGGACTAAGGTTGATCTTGTTCAAGTTGACAAACCTCAGAAAGATGGCAATTGCGTCTAAGTGCACTTTCATCACATTATCAATATTATCACTATCTATTGCCACAAGCCATTTTTTTGTAATTAATTTGTTGACGTACTGAATATATTGTGCACCTTCGAATTCTGTACAGTGTTTTGTATCAATTGGTTCCATGACTAGCCCACTGCTTGTTGATTCCTCCTCTTTTTCTCTTGGTTCCGAAATTCTCTCGTATTCTGGTGCTTTAAACACTGGTTTTGGTTCCAGGTGCTGTGGTAGATTTGGTATTTTGTATCCTGGTGCTACATTTGTGCCTTGTGGATGATAACTAATTGCATTCTGATGGATTTGGTAACGAATTTGTGGGTTTGGTGGTGCACCTACGGCTGGATTCGGCCTATTTTGGGCTTCACGCATCTTTTCCATTTCAATGACGTATCGTTGCATCATATTCTGTTTCTCCTTCTCCTGGTATTCCAACAGCTTCCGAATGTACTCTTGTGCTGCATTCTCCTGTTGAGCAAGAGTGTTATTGAAGTTTTCTTGCAGCTTCTCAACTTCATCCGCATCTTGTTTCTGTTTCTTCATCCTTTGCTCGTACTTCTTGCCTATTTCCACTTGCGCCTCTTTTAGTTGAGCAACCTCGGCATCTTTTTGTGCCTTATACTTGGCAAGCTGATCTTCTCGTTGCTTACTGAATTGATTGAATTGGTCTATCAGCTCTTGTTGCTTTGCTTCAGCATTCCTACGTTCAGTGGCCTCTCTTGTATTAAGCAAACGAGCATTGTGAGCGGCTATCTCCTCCATTTTGGCTTTCATATCGTTATTGTCTTTTTCTGCCTTTGCATTATATTCATCCATTTTCTCCTTGTACTTTTCATTTAACGCATCAACGGCCTTCTTATACTTTGTCTCAAGCAGATCTCTCTCTTTTTTAGCTGCCTTCTTATCCTTCTTTGCCTTCAATGACTTAGATGGGTCATCTGTTGGTCTTGTTTCGGTTTCTGATTTTTTTGATCTTGATTTTGGTTTTACTTCCTTATCATCTGATTTATTCTTATTTTGATGAATGAAGTATCCAAATGCACCACCAGAAATAATCAGTAGCAGAATTATAATCAGAATAATCAGTAGCGTGTTATTGGAATCTCTGTGAACTTTCATAGGAGGGCGAATATGGTGATTTAATAAAGGATGAAGATGATCAATTTTAATCAGGGTGTATAAAATAAAGGGGTAGTATTAACGTAGTTTTCAGGTAGTGCTTTATACAGCATAATATTGTCTTAAAACATGATAAGAAGACATATTTAATTAACTATTTCACCTATAACCTAATAACTTATTACGAATAATTAGATTCGTTTCTAACAACAAAACAGTTTTCTAACATATTTAAACTAACATTTTGATAAATACTGAATTCACCCGTAATATTCAATCAATCTCTTTTATCACATATATTTCTGTATAACAGATCCAAAGAGATCACTGATGAGAATGCATCAGAAATGCATTCTCAACGCCCTTGTTTGATGGATGCTCACTATGTTGTTGTATCACTCTTCTTTCTGTTTCAGGTTCTTGAGACTGCTATCATGGATGCATTGGAACTGTTTCTAGGCAACGAAGCTGTCTACATTGAACACAACTTCCCTGACATCCTGAAACTAAATTACAAAGACTACAAAAACAGCAAATCAAAGTATCCCCTTGCTGCACTATCAGGAGTCATCTGCACCTGGCCACTTCTCATTCCACTCCTCATTAAAATTGGACTACTTTTAGCGTGCAGCAAGGATAAGAAACAGAAAAGCAACAGATTCAGGTTAGTGCACCTGTTTCTGGCTATTGATATAGCAGTTGCTAATTTAGCTGTTTTACTGACCTACAATACCATGAAACACACCATATATCGCAACCACATCTATTTCTATTATATACACATAGTAGCAGAACTCATATCACTAGGTTACGTTCTAATTCTGACAATTTGCTAGAATCAATCACATTCTGATAAACCATTTATATTTTTATCCCTATGTTAAGACTATCATCCATAAAGATCCATAATTTCAAGAGTTATCTAGGAACACACGAGGTTACAGGTTTATCGGACACAATTACAGCAATTGTAGGTCCAAATGGATGTGGTAAGTCAAACATAATAGATGCAATCATATTTGTGCTAGGATACAATGCTAAGAAAATGAGGCATAATACTCTGAGAGACCTAATTTATAAAGGAATGGATAGTGCATGGGTTGAATTGATATTGAACAGAAATGACACAATGATCACGTTGTGCAGGAAGATAGGCAAGAATGGAAGTAGTAAATACCATGTAGATGGAATTATAAAGGATGATGTTGAGGTATCAGGAGAGGTACAGAGCAAGCAATACAATGAAATACTGAAGGAATTGGGAATAAACACGACGTACAGCAAGTTTCTGATATTACAAGGAGAGATAGAATCGATAGCACTGATGAATCAGATGGAGTTACTAAACTACATTGAGGACTCAATAGGAACAGGTTGTTACAGGGATGAAATAGAAGAACAAGAGAAGGAAGTGCAGAGGTTGAATGAGATGGTACAGAATAAGATGGAGGAGAATGCGTTTATCACAAACGAATACGAATTCATCAAAAAGCAGGTGATATCAAATTGCATTCAGGTGAAGGATGAGGAGAAATCAGTAGAAAAAGAGAAGAAAGAAATGGAGAAGAAAAAGAAGAAGATTGGTGACAGAATCAATAAAAACAACAGTGCAATTTCAGGAATTGAGACTGAATTGGATAAATTGACCAGAGATATTGAAGATAGAAAGAAAGAGATGAAGAAGGCAATAAAAGAGAAGAAGTTGGTAGAAGTAGAACAAGAATATAGATCAGTAAAAGATGAATTGAAAAGGGAGGAGAGTAGAAACAGGAATAAGAATGATAAAATGAGAGAAATTCAGGCAAAAATAGACGAAATAGACGAAATAGAAAGAAATAAAGAGACTTTGAGAACTATAACAAGAGAAAGAGATGAAAACAAGACAAAGTTGAATATGCAGAAGAAAACACCAATTGAAACAAGATATTTGGAAGAGAAACTGGAACAATTAACAAGAGGAATTGAGGAAGAAAATAGGATAGAAACCAAGAAAGAAATATACAGACAGAGGATACAAGAGAATACAGAATACATTGACAAAGCAAGAAAAGTCGAAAGAAACAAGAATGAACTGAAAATTGAAATTGATCAGATTAAAAGAGACCTGAAAGCAACAGCGAATGAACTACAAAAAAGAAGGCGATATAATAATGAAAATAGCAAAGTTGACTATTTGTATAGGAAGCAGAGAGATGTTATACATGCAATAAAACACCTTGATGGATTTGTAGGGCAATTCAGGGAGTTATTAGAAGTAGAAGAAGGCTATGAAACAGCCGTAGAAGCAGCATCAAACCAGTTGAATTCAATTGTGGTAAAAACAACCAGTACAGCAGAAGAAGCAATTAGAATAATACTGTCATCCAATATGATTAGAACAACATTCCTGGTATTAGATAAGTTCAATAATACGAATATTGATCAACTGAATAAGTTATCAATAGTTCATAAAATCAAGACAAACAAAATGTATAGAAATATATTGCATAAAACACTAGGAAACACGTTGGTAGCTGATGATTTAGAACAAGGCAGAAGACTTGCATTTGGTAGCAAAAGAGAGCGAGTTGTAACAAAAGACGGGAAAGTGTTGGAGAAAAGTGGAATAATGAGTGGTGGTGGAACAACCACAAGAAGAAAGCCAGTTCAGGAATTGATCGATGCTGAGAAAAAGATGAGAACAGTCCTGAATGAGAAAGAGCAAGAAGTGCACATTCTGACTGAAATAGAGAACAAGAAAGTAGAAATAGAACGATTCAAGATAGAAATGACCAAATTAACCAACAAACCAATCAACCAGGAAATTCAGGGCAGATTAAATGAAATCAGGAAAATACGTGAAGAAATAGAGTCAATCAGAATGAAGAATGAAGAATGCAATCAACTGTTAAGAGAAATTACAATAGCAGAAAGGAGAAATGTAATAATTGAAAGAGAAATCAGCAAAATAGAAAAGGAATCAGCCACTTTACCTGATTTACAGAATATGATATCAAAACACCAGTGTGAGATATCAACAGAAATCAAACTGCAAAACAAGTTGACTAAAATCACAGAGTGCTACAACAACCTACAGAATGAATATCAATCCAAAATAGATCACAACAAACTGATCAATAGTGAAGTAGAAGAAATGATGAGAACTGTAATTGAAAATCAGGTCAAAAAGAGTGAATTGGTAAAGGAAATCAAACAACACGAGACTGAATCCGCCAAAATCAGCCTGAATATCGATCAGTTGAATTCCGAATTATCCAAATTGAATTCGATCATCAATGAACTGGAACAGCTTGAAAAATCCCCTGATTCCGAGAACAGCCGTCCTGATGGAATCCACATCTCTTTGAATCAAATCCAAAACAACATCACCAAATTCAAACTGATCAAGGCGGAATTCACCAAATTCACCAATGCCCTTGAATCAGACCGTCACAAACTGAATCACCTGAAATCCACTCTCCAATCCACCCGTGACACGCGTCTCACCAAATTCACAGCTGCTTTCGGTGCAATCAACCGCAGCATCAACGGCATCTTCAGCCGCCTCACTTTCGGAGGCTGTGCTGAATTGGACCTTGTGAACTTCCTTGATCCATTTTCAGATGGAATTCAACTGCAAATTATGCCACGAAAGAAGGCGTGGAAGAGCATCTCAAACCTGTCTGGTGGCGAGAAGACCCTCAGCTCCCTGAGTCTCGTCTTTGCCTTGCACCAGCACAGCCCATCTCCCTTCTACATCATGGATGAAATTGATGCTGCCTTAGACTACAAGAATGTCTCACTGATCAGCAGCTACCTTCAGGAAATCAGTGCCCAATTCATCGTAATCAGCCTCAGAAATGACATGTTTGAGGGAGCAGAGACACTTGTTGGTGTCTACAAGACCAATGAGCAGAGCAAGCTGGTCAAAATGGATATTTGATTTCAGCCAATTTGCTCAAATTTTACCCCAGAAATGTCAACAAAAGCAATTGCACCTAAAAAGATCGAAATGTACGAGAAGACGGTGCGGATGTTCAGAGACTACGACAAGTTCATGTTTCTGAACCTGCAGAAGGTGCTTTCCACGCAGTTCAAGAACATCAAGAACGAGTTTCCTGATGACGTGGAATTCCTGTTTGCCAAAAACAAAATCATGAGAAAGGCCCTCTCAGAGAACTTCACTGAGAAGAAATACGCCCAGATTGCTGATCAAATCAAGGAGAACGTGATCATTGCATTCTACAAGGAGGACTCCACTGCCACCCAAATGTACGAAACGTGCCAGAAATTCAGGCGAAATGCGTACGCCCGTTTTGGAGACAGGGCCATTGAGGACGTGATTGTTCCAACTGGTTCAACTGGCCTAGGCCCAGACCAAATCCAGCTCTTCCACGCTGCTCGAATGAACACGAAGATGGTGAAGGGGAAGATCGAGATTGCTGTTGCCCACAAACTTGTTGGAGAAGGAGAAGTTGTTGGAATATCTGAGGCCAATCTGCTTGCCAAGTTGAATATCATGCCATTCAACTACGGTCTATCCATTCTGAGGGTCTTTGAAGGAGACGAGTCCTTTGGCCGTGACGTCCTGGCTGTCTCTGACGAACAGATTGAGATGGCCATGGCTGACTCAATTGCAATGGTAGCCTGCGTCTCTCTTGGAACCGACACAGTCACCGATGCATCTGTGCCATACGAAATCATCGGTGCATCACAGGAGATCAAGAAGGTGGCAGCAGGTGTAGACTACGACGTGGCAGTGATATAGTGGTCATAAAAGTATAAGAATAATCAGGTTGCACCAATCATCATTTCTACCTCTTTCTTCCTCGTATCTCATCCAACTTCCTCCTCAACTCCTTATCCTCTCTTCCACCAAAGTATCCCTGGTAGAAGCAGTCCACGTCTCTCCCATTGCTCTGCGCCAGTGACTTCTCCAACAAGTACAGATCCACTGCCTTATCCTCATTCTTGTTGCTGTAGAATCCCAGTCCAAAATCAATGACATAAACTCTACCAGTCTCCCCCTGAACTATGAAATTCATCGTAGTCAAATCACCATGAATCACCCCACTTTCATGGAGTTGATATACCACTTCTCCCACTTCCCTCAGAATGGCACCATCCTCCCCCATCACCTCCTTCACACTCTCTCCCACAATCTTCTCCATTTCTATTTCGTAGTCTCCCCTTCCCACCACTCTTGGAACTGCTATCCCCAACTCACCCATCTTCTCCATCATCTTCGCCTCCTTCCTCGTCCTGTTCCTCCTAATTGCCTCATCCACCTCCACTATCCTGTACTCCTTCCTCACTCTCCTCTTTATCACAGTTGTCTCTGTCTCATAGATCTCTGCTTCTGCACCTCTTTTTATCAAATTGAACATGGGGTGGTATATAGGGTAGTTGTAATAATATAGGGTAGTATATTGTAATGATAATTAGGGTAATATTCATATAGGGTAGTATATTGTAATTAGGGTAATATTCATATAGGGCAATATTCATATTATATTATATTATACTGTATTATATTATAGTAGCTACCCTTCTGCTCACCCTACCCATCCTACCCCTCTATATCGTCGTCTATTACTCCACTGCTACCTGACATTGCCACTGTAAATGGTAGATTGATCCTCTGTGACTTGTCTATCTTTGCTGCACCAGTTGGTACGTGGTAGACGTGGTTAGTTGCGTGTATGACGTCATCCCATACCACATCAGCAAACCACGGATGCCTCTTCAACTCGTCTGGCCCACCCTGCCCCAGTCTCATCATTGGATCCTTCTCAAGCAGCCTGGTCACGAAGTCACGTGCCTCAGGCGACATCTCTGCCTCGATCTTCACCTCGTGCTCACAGACGCACTTCGCCAGCTTCCTCATCGTCGGTGCTGCAAATGGCGGTCTCCTGTGAAACATCTCGTAGACCACCACTCCCAGTGCCCAGTAGTCGACGTCCCTCCTGTACCCCGTCTGCCTGAACAACTCAGGTGCCATCGTATCAGGGGTGCCACAGAATGTGAATGCAGTTGAATCAGCGTCCATCTCAGTCCGAGCCAGACCAAAGTCGCACAACTTGATGTGCCCCGTCTTATCCAGCAAAATGTTGTCCAATTTGAGGTCTCTGTAGGCAATTCGATTCTGGTGGAGAACACAGAGGCCAATGACGATCTCACTGGCGTACTGCCTGATCTGCCTCTCTGGAACACGGCTGTTTCTCATGAAGTAGGTGAGGAGGTCGCCACCGCAGCAGAATTCGAGGCCGAAGAAGATGCGAGATGCGTCCTGGTAGAAGAAGAGCAGTTTGTTGAGAAGGGGCGACTTGAAGGCGCCAACTGCGTCGAGGACGCGCTTCTCTGTCTCGACGCGCTTCTCGTCGAAGCACCCGGCCAGCGACTCCTTGTGCATGATTTTGAAGGCGACCTCTGTCTCTGTCTCCTTGTGGACGGCAAAGACGACCTTTGAGAAGGCGCCTTCTCCAACGAGTTTGATGAGGCTGAATTCGTCGATGCTCTTCACGTTCATCAGGTGGTCGCTGAGGAAGCGAGACGGATTCAGGAACGAGCTGAGCTGTGCTCGCAGCTCGCTGGTGATGCCGCAGGAGCGGAAGAGGAAGTCGCGGCAGTCGACGTGGAACTCGTAGCCGCAGGAGACGCATCGGAGCATCCTCGACGGCGCCTCGATGGCCCTGCCGCAGTGGTGGCAGAACTGGGCTGCCCTGGCCGCGAACTTGGTCGCCAGGTCGTGGGGGATGTTGAAGTTGGCGACGCAGGCAGTCGGCCGCGGTGGCGACCTGGTGGATGCGCGGCAGAAGAAGAAGAGGAAGTTGATGCATCGGCTGTGGACGGTGACGTGGCAGGCGGCGCAGCAGAAGGCGGCGCCGAAGAGGGCGATGGAGTCGACGCAGACGTTGCACCGCGTCGGCTCCATCAGCCGCCTTCGCTCGAGGACGTGGCCTCGTCTCGCAAGGCAGAGAATCCGCGCGTCCTTGCGGCAGATCCCCTCCTGCGACCGCAGTCCAATTCGCATTGCGACGTAGTTGAATCCCTGGAAGTCGAGTTCGTGCAGCTCGGATTCACCAGCAAAGTGCTCGCAGGGCACCTCCACAATTCCAAGGCGCCTCTTCTCCTCCTTCTCGTCCACCAGAACGAACTCGACGAAGCTGCTTTCGTCAAGGGCTATTTCAGTCGGAAGGGGACGAGAGAGCAGAATGCGGCCGCGGCTCTTTCGGTCGACGTTGATTTCAATTTGGGTCGCAGTCACGCACGGATCCAGGTCGGACGAGACGAACTCGACGAGGAGTGTCCCACTCGCACTCTCGTGCTCGGCTCGGTAGCACCGGAACTCGCTCTTCAGCAGCCGCCTCAGAAGCAGAATCTTCGATGACGCGTATCGGCGCATTGGTTCGATTGCATCGCTGATGGCATCGTCCACGACGGTGATCTTCCCGAAACTCATCAGAATCTCCTCCTCCTTCGCGATGATGCTTTGGACGTCTGCTCGTGTCATCACGTCCTGGGTCGCAAGGAGTTTGGCTGGTCGAGGCGACTCGAGCTTCTCAACGCGTCGCTCGAGCGATGCTCGCACGTCGCCAGTCGCCTTCTGAAGGGTCTCCTTCAGTTTCGCTACCAATTTGGCTGTTTTACCGCTCTTGTTGTTCACATTGTTCATTTTGGTCATTTTGTTGATTTTGGTCATTCTGTTGATTTCAAACAAAACAAACTGTTTAAGTGATTGTTTAGTTAGTTAGGGTGGTGGTGAGGGTGGTAGACTTACTACTGTTATTATCTTACTACTGTTAGACTTACTCTATTAGACTTACTACTGTTAGACTACTCTTATGACAATAATTAGTAGGGTCTGCTTCTACTACCCTATCCTATCCTACCCTTCTCTTTATCAATATTAACCACTCTTTTGACTACCCCTGTTGATGCTCTTTGCAAGTGACTCCAGCACGTCTCTCTCACCAATAGCAGTCAGTCTCCTTCTTTCAGCCTGGTAGTACTCCTGTTTCATGTATTTATGCTCCATGAACTTCTTCAACTTCCTTACACTCGATCCACTACTGGGATTGAACCTACCAAACTGCCCCAGGAGACTCTCGTAGTCTCGCTCAAACTCACCGTAGAGATCCATTCCGTCCTGTAATCGCCTACTGCTCTCCAGCAGACACAGCTGGCTGCCTCTCCTGTTTTCGAGTTTGATGAGCTCAACTCTTCCTTCGTGATAAATTCTTCTTCTTTTTTCAAGATTCTCCTTCAGAATCACCAGCTCAACCATCTTCTCCTCCAAGTCAACGTCAACCACCTTGTCGCTTCTCCTTCTTTCCCACCTGAATCCAGCTGGAAAGACCAGCACATTCCTCAACACGAAGTTACTGAAGAGAAAGAGGTTTCTACGAAACATCTCGTGCATCTTTGGTTTGAGGTGGGCGTACTGGCCATCCAATGACTCAATGAGGATCTTCTCTAACTCATCCTGGAGTTCAATCGTAAATGAAACAGGCAGGAATCCAAAGTACTCAACTTCATCTGGTAAAATGTTACTAGGCATTTAGGGGGTTTATAAGGGTGGTTATTATAATTACTAGCAATGATGATTAGCTAGCAACTAACTGTTGTCACTAATTATTGCTATTAACCCTTTGGCTTCCCACACATATCACACTGTGTAACATAGGCCTCGTTGATGAATGTGCATGTGGAACACTCCCATTTCACCTGCCTGTGCTTCTCAAGCTGCGCAATGGTAACAAGAAACTCATCAGTTCCAAGAATGGCATGGAACTGATCATTGTTGCCCTGGGCAACTGCCTGGAATATTCTGCTTGTTTTCTTGTAGAACTTGCTCAGACTCAGCAGAACAAACAGGTTCCTGTACTTCTCCATGTTGTGGTAGTCTCCATCAAAGTAGCCTGATAACTTGTCAAGTGAAATCAGAATGCGATCAAGTGTTCTATTTCCAAAGAGGGGACTCTTGTTGGAGTAGCCAACTTCACAGGTCACAAAGAAGTATTCGACTGGGACGTACGGGTCTGCCTTGGTTGATACATCCGTATTGTACTCATTTCTGTACATGTAGAGCAGCTCTCGTTTCGATACATTCACAAAGGTGGTTGGATCTGTCGAGAGACCAACCAGTTTGGCGTCCATCACGGCGTGGAACTGCTTCGTGGGAAGGAAGCAGCTCATTTCGATCTGCTTCTCCCTGTCGGACGAGACCGAGACAAAGACGAGGTCGTCCCTGACTCCGCCTTTGCCTGAAATTGTTCGTGCCATTTTGTGGAAGAAATCCAGCTCAAATGCACTCAAAATGACGTTGTTCTCGATCTTGTAGCTGTGCTGGACACCCTCCTTGAGAAACAAGTCCGTGTAAATCAGCCCCAGAACAGCCAGCCCATCGTGGCCATCCATCAGCCCCAGTTCCTCGTATTTTTCCAGGCTGAATCCATCAGGGTAGTTTGCCTGTTCTGGGACATAAATTAGCGAAACAACCCCCCTTTGTTTTCCGTCTACGGCCTTGTACTTCCCAATCAGGAGACCAAGTTGCTGGCGACCTGAGTTCTTCCACGCGTTTACGAACGTCTCGACGTAGAAGGAGGTGTCAAACTCAACGTAGTCGACGCTCCTGTGGATCTGTGGAATCAGCGTGATTGCCTTGTCCATGCATTTCATGCAAACGACATTCACACCGTGGTCACCGCAAATCTGCTTCCTGTAGTCGTAGTCTGGCTCAGTCACGCCCTTGGCCTTGAGCATCTCCAAATAGGTCGCCTTGCTGAGATACTTCTCCCTCTTCTTCTTCTCCTCCTCTTCGTTCTGGATCTCCTCTACGGCACAGTTCAGGCACCTCTTCTCTTTCGGGTGGTTGCACAGGTTCGCCTTCACCTCGGTCTTCTCAATCTTCTCACTCACCACGTACAGTCTCATTCCCTGCACCAGTGGCTCACTGATTCCCATTTCATTCTTTCTCTCTTTGTCCTTGAATATTCGGCAATGAGTTATCTTCAACTCATTTTTGATTTTATCGATCAGACTCCCAGGATCAGTCGCCTGAAGTGGCAGTCTTCCCCATGGGCCGTAAACAAACACCTTCACCATTTGGGGTAAAAAAGAGTTATCGAATGTTTACGGCTGTTTCTTGATGTTGATTTGGTTGCTGTTTTGGACACTGATGAAACTGATGTTCACCAAGGCAGTTCCATTTGACACCCTCTGGGCTATCTTGGTCTGCTCTTCTGTGAGTTCAATCCTCAGGTTGGATAGTTTTTTGCTAATTTCACTAATGCTGAGGATGGCTGCATCTATTGCTCCCACCATTCTGTCGTACTCGATGGAGGTGTAGTATTCCACCATCAGAGCACGCTTCACGAGCCTATGCTCCTCCCTCTCGGCCGCCTCCAGCGCCCTCTTCAACTCAGCATTTTCCTTAGCCAACTTCCTGTTTCTATCCATGTTTATGGCCTGGTATTTTATTTCAACCACTGTCCTGGCTACTGTTGTGCAAGTAGAAGGAGGCTGAATCAGTCGTATCCACTCCAACCATCTCGAGATCATCGGATGACTCTCCATCGCAGTATGCGGTTACAGTCACCTTGAACTCCTTGCATTTTGTCATTGTTGGACTTCCAATCTGCCTCAGAATCCCAGATGCCACTTCTATGTTCGTCAGTGTCGTCACAACGTGTCTCCTCACTGAGAATATCGCTGCTTCCTGCTCACGCTGACACATTCTCATCATCGCACTCTGCAGTCTTCGTGGAATCCTCTCTCCACCTACGACGTACTCCACGACCGTAACAGTCTCTGGCATTCCCTCTCTTCTGGTTATCCTGTACTCGTTGTACTCCTTGTTGGCTGTTATTGGCTTTCCATCTGCTCCGAAATCAACCAGAACCAACACGTGCTCCCTCACCAGTGTCACCCTCACCAGTGTCACCCTCACCAGTGTCACCCTCA
>LWDP01000036.1:0-24094 GCA_002087915.1 Enterospora canceri
ATACGAAAGTGCCAGTGTCCCAGACGACATCACATTGCAGAATTGGAATGTCAGCAATATCGATAATACTCCTCCAAATATCGCAGCAATCACCACTGGATCACTCTTCTTCCTGAATACAACATATCCAATATTCAATCCTACAATCAGAATGGTTTGAATCATAAACAGGAAATTCTGGGTATATTCTGCCGCCACAAATGACTTGAATGCCACATTCTCTTTCTTGCTCAACAATTCAAATGAGTCATTAATCGCCTTCCTATAGGAGTCCCCTGTTATTGCCAAATATGAGAATGTAAACTTGTTCAATACATGAACATACGACTCAACCAGAGACAAAATGCAATCAGCCATGCACAGAATGACCATTTCAAATGTCCCAGGCTGCTCATCACTTCTTCCACTTCTCTGTCTTCTTAAATTGACCAAATATCGTAGTGTCTTGATGACTGCTATGATAAGTGCTCCAAATGCAACTGATCCCATTGCATAAGCCATGTTTCCTAATGCTCTTCCTGCTACGGATGCCTCTCTATCATCCCTCTCACTTGATGTCTTCTTCAATAATTCACCTGTTATTATTCCAGCGGTGAATACGTCAAACAGGTACATAAAGAATGAATTGATCCAGAAGATTGAGAAGATGAGGGCTGTTCCAATCGCATTTCCGATGTCTTCTTTCTCTCCGAAGCTGAATGCCATACAGACTCCTATTGTACCATTCAGGACAATCAGTAGCAAGAAGTTGAATAATAATGCGAATATGTGACTATTCAGCATGCTGGATGTTGTACTGAAGAGTTGTGCAATTATATCAATGTGTCCTCTGATGTACAGCCAGACTAAGACTGATAAGAAAAGAGAGAGACCAGCAGTAACAATCATCCCAGGCTGACCAACCATAAGTCCCAGTATCAGACAGCAGAGTGGCATGAGAAACAGACTGGTGTATATGACCAACTTTGGTGCTACCGAATAGAGGCAGAACATCATCATATTCAACACCATTGATATTGCCAGGTTGAACCCAAGTCCCTTAATCAGTTCGTTAACCAGTACGTTTGTTTTAGATTTGTCAAGTGATATGGAGTAGATTCGTGCTATTCCAATTCCAGTGAATGTTCCACTAAAGAGCAGAAGTAGAATGAATGCCCATGCATCATGGAATGACCTTCTTGGTGCAAAATGTAACTCAGACTTCAGTAACATGGGTTGTTTTAAGTCAAAAACAAAAGGAGTTGTTGGAAATATCAGTTGATGTCGTTTTATTCTCCAACATCACTTGTTTTTGTATGGTCTCTTTGACATGTTTGACACCTTTTTTGATATCAGTTCAACCATCCCACAAGAACTACTGGTATGTAATTTGTAGATTGTTCTTCTACGTGTTACACATTTAGTGATCATTGCACAAATAACGTCTTAAAAATCAACAACATTTTTTGATATTTTGTAAACTACTACTTTATAGTCAATAGTTCATGTGAATAACAACAAATAACTCAACCAAGTTCAGCATTTTGATTGATCACAAAAAGCACAAATTTTACCTCAGTATTACCGTTAACTTTGTAATGCAATATTTTAGAATCGACCAGTTTGAAGAACATGCAATTGAGAAGGATGTGGAGCTTAAAAAGGTGACTGTCAATGAAAACAAGGCAAACGAAACAATGTTTAATGCAGACCAGGATCCCCTTAAAATGCAGGGAGCCAATAAAGACTGTGATAAGCGGATAATCAGCATACAGGCTGTTTATAAAATAGATGTGGTGTACCAGATCATCATATCAATTCTAACATTCGGATTGTACTTTTTAATCTGCGAATTAAGTAGGAAGGCGTACCTAAGGCTAAAATTCATCAGTACAAAATTTGAAAAAGCAACACACGTCATACTATTAGACCAGTTTGAACATAAGGAATTGTATCTGGTAGAAAACCTACAGATACCGAAAGAGATAAGGCATACAGTTCTAATGAAGAGATATTCCAAAGGAAATAATGGAATAGCCAAAACAGTAGACACACCTTACACCCGATTCATATTTGACTTCAAATTGAATCAATTCGTGTCACCAGACTATTCAATGAAGAATATTGAACAAATGAGCACACTTGAAAGACTAATAATATTTGGCAGGAATGAAATTAGGGTTCCCGTTAAAACACCCTTGGAAATATTCGAAGATAACTTCTTTGAAGTAAACTTCCTATGGGAAATAAGCGTAGTGATTGTATGGATATCAATCCGATACTACATATACGCAGGAGTAACAGGTGCTATCTACATGTCACTCTTCCTCAAGAATACCTATGAAGAATACATGCATAATAGCAAGCTTAAACAGGAAATTTGTTCGACAAATAAGGTTAAAATACATAAAAGGATTGAGAATGAAAGAGGGGTTGTGGAATACAAAGCAGTGAGCTACAAGAACATATTCCCAGGAGACATCATTTTGATAGAACCAACAAAGACATTCAGGTGTGATGCACTTCTGATTCATGGAGACGTAATAACAGACGAGACATTTTTAACAGGTGAATCTGTGCCAATTTGTAAGGGAACAAATGACATAATTTATGCTGGAACAAGGGTGATTCGAAGCATTTCAAATGAATGCAATTCAAAGCTAAAAACACGTCATAGCTCCAAATTGGTGAGAGTCAGAAACCTGATGGATGACAAGAAGAAACAGATTGTTGAGAAGACTGAACCAGAGAGTTTTGAACCAGCTTTGACAACACATCGTTTTGCTGAGGGAATCGTTGTGAAGACTGGAAGAAGAACAAAGAGTGGACAGCTGGTGAAAAACATGCTGATCAGAAAAAAGCCAAACAACCAGTTTGCCAATGACTCCTTCGTGATCTCAATTTACCTGATGATGGCTACAATCCTCGTTGTATTGGGTTTTGTCACGTACATGACTCAATACGTCCGATTTGGACTAGCATGCGTCTACTGCCTTGATCTGCTTGCCACAGTCTTCTCTCCCTCCCTTGTCACCTGCTACTGCTTCGGAATTCTACGGGCTATCTCAGTTTTACGTGGCCTTGGGATCTCCTGCAATGACAGAGATCGAATTGTGATTTCTGGAAGTGTTGATCTTTGCGTCTTTGACAAAACGGGGACACTGACGGAGATTGGGCTGGAAGTGAAATGTGTTGATACGATCGATCAGAAAATACGCGAAGCAGGTGAATTTGCTCAAGACAGCCTGGCTAAGCTGTGCATGGCCACGTGTCACCAGATTGTTGAAATCAATGGGGAATACAGCGGAGATGTGTTGGATATGAAGATGTTTCTGTTTACAGGTGCAAAGCTGACTGAGACCAGCAATGGAATCACAGTCGAATACGTCAGAAACAGCGCAAATAAAACACTCCTAAAGGAATACAGGAATAGGAATAACACGAAAGAGGAGCAGGATTATAGGGTTCTGGTTGGAGAATCAAATATGGAAGAGATCAATTTGGATGAGTTGATTGAGACTGAGTACGGCAGATTCAGAATTCTACACGTGTTCGAATTCAACTCCACCTTGAAAAGAATGAGCGTGATTGTAAGAAACGAACTGACTGGGAAGCATTTCGTATTTTGCAAGGGTGCACCAGAAATCATTGCAAAATGCTCTACGGTGATTCCAGCAGAATTCGATACGAAAAACAAGCAGTTTGGAATGAGAGGATACAGGACGGTGGTGCTAGCGTACAAGACCATTAAAGAAGATGATCTTGATAAGATGAAGCAGAGTAGGACAATGGCAGAAGATGGGCTCATCTTTCTCGGATTCCTTGTTTTCGCTAACAACCTGAAGAAAGAGACAAAGGGGGTGATTCGAGACCTGAAAAATGCAGGTATCGCAAGCAGAATGTGCACAGGTGACTCGATCCTAACAGCAATTTCTGTAGCAAGGGAGAGTGGAATGGTTCCAGTTGATCTACCAGTCATCTTTCCAGTTATCAATGAGGAGTCTTCTACCAGAAATACGAAGTTTCTATTGGATTCGTTTAGAGAGGAATTTGACATTGAATGGGTTTGTGTGGCTGATGATGATTATCGATTTGATAGGAACAAATTGGAGTTGTATTCTGAATATGACGACTATACTGAGATTGAATATGCCTTGGCAATTGAAGCACGTGATTATGATGAATTGATCAAAATTGATCAATATAGGAAGCTAATTCTGAATAAGGGCATTGTTTTTGCAAGATTCACGCCTGAATTGAAGAAGCACCTTGTTGAACAATTTGATAACAGAACAACCTTGTTTTGTGGAGATGGGGCAAATGATTCAGGTGCACTCGGTGCTGCTGATGTGGGACTGCTTCTTTCAGATGGATCTAACAATCTGGTAAGCACATTCACAGCACAGTCTTTGAATTCTGTTTTGGATTTGATCAAAGAAGGAAAGGGAGCTCTGGTCACTGGGCTCAGTCAGTTTAAGTTTGTATTCTACATACAGCTTCTGAATGGATTTCAGATGATTGCTATGCTTCCAAATATGAATTTCCCTAGCGATAGTTGTGGATTGATCAACGACTTAATCAGCTTATATGGCTTGGCCAATCTTCTGGTTTTGTTTAGGAGCAGTACCAGTCTGAACAAATACAAACCACAGGTCAGAATCTACAAACAGATTGGCCACATTCTGGTTGAGCTGGTTATGATACTATTGGTCTACTTTATAACATGCAGATATTTCATGGAGACAACCAATTTCCCACGCAAATTGGCTGATCTAAATTCACCTGAGGAAATTGCAGAAAATCGAGTCAACGAGAAGTCAAACCAGGCCTCTCTTCTCTTTTACATCACAATGTGGTTGTATTTGGTCAAGGTCTGTTTCTTCGCAAATTACGGTGCATTCAAAGAGAGTAGAATCAGAAACACCAAATTCATTGCATTCCTCGCCATTTCATTTGGAGTGATGCTCTTCTTGTGCTGTGACAATTTATTCGACTGGAATATTCTGTATGAGAAGATTGAACTAGTGAAACTGACAGGTAATGAACTAATTGTGTTTGGGGTGGTATTTATCATATGCACTGCTATTACACTAACATTCAACTGCATTGATACAAATATCATAGTAACAAGTCATTGATCAAAACCTATTGTTTATTAACAGTTTTTTTTTCTTATCACCACAACAAACTCAAAGCGACTATACATTCTGATATGTAAGAGGCTGTAACTTCAATCCAATATTTCCACAAAAAGCAAGACACATTCATAGCCTTGCTTTCGATAGCAACCTGTTTTCTCCTCCTCTCAATGCCAGCACAAAGTGTATAACACAGTTTGAATTGATCTTGTACTCTGTGAGTGTTTTATCTCCTTGAATTAACACTTTCCCATTACAAATAAGTCTCTGCTGCTCAGGAGGTATCTTTTCATACTCCTCAATCTTCTGTTTTAACTCCGCTATGGTTGCAGATCCATCTATTTCTATTGCTTTATCTTTGCCTGTTAATGACTTCAGTTTCAAGTTCATTTTGGGATGTAAAACAAACATTTTTATTTTATGATGTTTCCTTCAAAATAAGTAGCATCATATTTCTTCAGTATTAAGGTTTCACATGTGTCATCTATTATACATAGATGTAGTTTATTGTTATACTTTTCCCACTTTTTTTGAACTAATAAAACCTTATTTTTGATTTTTTTTATTATCATAAAGTGTTTTTTCGTATTTTAACCTGTTATATTTAGAGTTTGTTACGTATGCATATCAAACAACCATTGCAATAGCATATAATCACCTTTAAACACATATCTTCAACCATATAACCAAGAATTCAAGCTATTTTGATCATTTCTACCTTTTAACTTTCATAAATTTATCCCCAATGTTGGTTGAAAATCTGAATAGGAACAAGGATGGTGATGCAGTATCTGTAATAGGTCAAGTAAACAAATTTGAAGGCGATTATGTGTTTCTAAAGGTGAATGAAAGTACAATCAAAGTGAAACATAATGGAATTGACACCTATAAAAACAGAATCGTGCTTGTACATGGAACTGTACAAGACTGTGTTCTAGTGGAAAAGAATGCGTACAAATTGGAAGACGAATTTGATTTTGAGTCCTATAAGAGATTCTTGGAGACAGCAAGCAACCATTCCGAAATTTACTAAAATCTACTACAAATAAATTTGTCCCTTACAACCCCATATGAATCCAAACACAGAAAAACATCAGAAGTTTCTTGAATATCTGTTAAATAGGTCACAAAATAGGAAATGTGCTGATTGTGGTGCTCTAAATCCATCCTGGGCCTCTGTTACACTTGGTTTGTTTCTGTGTCATAATTGCGCAGGTGCACATAGGTCTCTTGGAGCAGAAAAATCTATGATAAAAAGTATCAGTATAAACGAATGGAATACAGAAGAATTACGTAGAATGTTTGTAGGTGGCAATTCAGGTCATTTGAACAAATCTAAGCAATTCTACGAAAAATATTCAAACTGTAGCAAGCTCATACAAAAATTGGATGAAAAGGTATCAGCGCATAAGAAGGAGATACCAGATGATTCATTCTTAGATTTTGAGCAGAATAAACAGAAATTTACATCACAGGCAACGATCAAACATAAAAGTGTTGTGAAAATGTCTGATCAATTTCATGTCACTAGCGAAGAGAACTCAACAGAAAAGGAACAAATCAAAATAGTTAAAGAACCAAAAGCACCAAAACAGGTCGCACCACCTGTGGTAAAAGAAACTGTTCATTTAGGAAGAACTAAACTGAATACAAAAGAGCTAAAGAAGAGCGTATCCAACACGCGTAGTCCATTCACATTTTCACCACAAGAAATTAACAGTGACTCTGATATTGAATAAATAATATCGCCTTTATTCATCGTCTTTCAACAGTGCATCTCGGAGCACTTGTTTTAAATCGTTCTTCTTTATTTTTATGTAGATATCATCTCTCTCTAACACTTTATCATGTGATATTCCTTCAAATCCCACCGCAATGCTAACCAAATAGATGACATCATTTCCCTTTAAAACCAATACATGGTCAAAATCATTTTCAAATTTGAATCTCAGGTAAATCCGTGTCATTTTCAGCAGTATGAACAAAACATTTGTGTCAATTTGGTCCGTTTCTGATACAAAATGATCCGTCTTCAATTTTTCAAAGAATATCATCGTATTTTCTACCTTTTTCATTCCTTTGGCCAAATTCTTAAACGTATTCATCAATGTCATAATCATGTTCAAATAACCTGTGTTCATGTAGTATTCTTTCTTGCTTAATGAAAAGAATGCATTCAGTGGATTATTGTTGTGCAAAAAGTGACTGATCAATATGTAGTGCTCAATTGGTCTGATTTTGAAACTATGCTCATGCACAAAGATGAGGCTCGTCTCAGTCCCAAAGATGTATTCCATGTTCTCATTCTGTTCATAATCTATGTTTTTGTATGTTTCATGTGCAACTGCAATCGATATACCCTCTTTTGCCAGGAATTCATATATTTTTCTGTTGCAATTTGCCTTGTTTTCCTTATTCTGGCCTGAAAACAGCTTCTTTTTGCATACAGTCTTCAAATCATTTTGAATTGCATCAAATAATGATGATTCATATATGAAAGGCAGTGTTATCAGTTCCACCTGCTCTATTCCCATGTTGTTTACTTTCTTTGTTCTTTTAGCCTGGCTGACTAATTCTGCTCCTATATCACTGCACCAACTACAATATTCTTTGGTGAAATCATACGTAACATTGAATTCATGTGCTACTAAGAACGGCCAGACTATTCTGTGATTCACAAAGTTCAGCTGCTTAGCCAAATTGTACATTCCATAACACCCTGATAAAATTGAACTACATCTGCATAACTCCTTTGAGTATCTTGAATTATCCAAAATGATCAACTTCTGATTAGAACGCATGGTGAATGCTACATCATAGTTCATCTTTTCAAACTTCAGTTCATATTTTATCAGTTCCTTTTCTAGAATATTTCTGAGTATTTCCACCGTGCATATTGATACAATAGTGATATTGCATGTGATTTGCACCACCTGCTCCCTGCTAATTCCTTTCAGAATCTCCAGCGTGTTCTCTTTTCTCATGAAAATTTCTTGAGTCTCTTTTGCCTCCATGGAGAGGGATAAAAGTGCTCATGTTGAAATTGTTTTGACTGCCTGATTTCGTGTTGATTCTGTTTGTTTTGTAAAATAAAAAAATACAAATCCATGACACGATACATCCAGGGAAAGAAAATTGGATCAGGCACGTACTCCAATGTGTATGAGGCACTTGATACTGAAATGAATTGTATCGTAGCAATAAAAAAGATAACACTGAATCAGAGAGAAGGAATGCCATCAACAGCACTACGTGAAATTTCGATATTGCGAATTCTCAAGCACAAAAATATAATACAACTGCTACAAGTAATTCATAAGGAAGAGATGCTATTTATCATTTTAGAATACGCCAAATACGACTTAGGCACGTTTTTAGAAGCAAATAATGAAACAAAATACAACTTAGTCAATCAACTGATTTATGGAATAGCTGCAATTCATGCAGCAAACATAGTGCACAGAGATCTAAAACCAGCGAATATTCTCGTGAATGAGCTTGGTGTTCTGAAAATAGCTGATTTTGGATTAGCACGAGCAGTGAGTACTCTAGATGCTTCGTACTCATCTGAAGTGGTAACACTTTGGTATAGGCCACCTGAATTACTATTGGGTTGTACAATATACGCCTTTGAAATTGATATTTGGTCATTAGGATGCATAATATACGAAATGATCACTAACACACCACTTTTCCCAGGAGATAGCAAAGAAAAACAGTTAAACCTGATAAACAGCATATCACTTGCCAGAATTGAACAGGAATTGGTGATAATGCACAAAGCACCAATCGTATACGCAAAAATAGTGGTAAAATGCCTTGACAAGAATCCAAAATCACGAATCGCAGTCAATGAAATTATTGTGTTCTTGAACAATTGCAAGAAGAGATGAACACATCCCATTTACTGTTCAAATACATACAATTCATCAACTATGGAATTGTAAAATCTGCAATGCAATTTCTGGAACCTGACAATAATCTCCCCAATGCGCTTATCCCTTATGTACGAATTCATGCTCTTCATACAATTCTTACAACTTGCTGATAGGTTCTTTCTTTCTGCTTTAATGTATTCAGTGTCATATTGCTCATCCAGAATGGCCTTCTCCAAATCGTATCGATTGTCTCTAACTCCTTTTCTATTTTGGTTTATGGCACTTGCTTCCTCCATCAGAACATCCAATTCCAGAAGCAGGTTCTTTACCTCGTTGTTAAATGCGTTCTTGTTTTCTGCTACATTCGTATATGCATTCTGCATGTTTGCTCCTAGTCCTTTTCTCACTTTGTCTTTTGTGTATTTTGCTATCTCATTCCCAGCACAGGCCACATTTGAATACACATCATTCTTCTGTAGAATACTCGTCTTTAGTTTGTTTTCAAGCCAATAAAATCCGTCATAAAGGTACTTCACTGCGGAACTACCATGTTCGTAATGCTTAAATGTCTTCAAACACTCTCTAAGCATCTTTACCCCATTTCGTACCTTCAAATATTCCTCTTCTATTTCGAAGTAACCTGGGTTTAGATCCGTATTCTTGTATTCTATTTTGTGAAACTTCCGAATTAGATTCTTCTTTATTTCTTTCATGTCTATTCTCCTCACAGTTGCCTCGACCATTTGCACAAAATGCATTTCCTTTTTATAACAGGAATCAGCCAATAGATTTGTATTGGTTCCAAATTTACTCATCCAACATATGTCTGATATATTATGAAATTGATGGTTCCATCACTGAATTCTAGCATTGTGTTGGCTATGCACGAACATGAGCCTGAAAGGTGCTGTCCAATCCACACATTCCAACCCTTTCCAAACTGGTTATCAAATTTGGTTTTCAGGGCATTGGCTTTCTGTGGCACCGTTTCACTCTTAAACTTGTTGACGCACTCCTGCGCAAACTCCTTCAAGTCCTCTCTTGCATTTTTGTCCTTGAACTCCAGTTTGATTTCTCCTTCAGCCATAAAGGGTCTTTGTATCAGCTGTTTTATCAGTGTTTTTTGTAATAGTCTGGCATATCAGGTGGCCTATAGTCATCTGGGTCTGGTTTGCTTGCTTTTTTGTTCTTTGTTGGTAACACTGGGTCTTTTCTCATGTATGGATTGTGGTCACTGCTGCTTTCATCTTTCTTTTTCCTTGTCTCCTTTAATATTTCTTCAGGTGAAATGAACATTCCTTTATGTTTTCTTCCCACAGTCAGCGGATCATCCAAATTTGGGGGATTCAAATCATCGTGTCCAATTCCCTTTGTTTCTTTCTTTTTAAACAGAAATTTGTTACTGGTAGTCTCACCATTCATTGGACTGAATGTGAAACTAGACGTCTCCTCCCTCTTTGACACTGTTATTGAACCATCCTTGTTCTTTTTTACGTTGTATTTTCTACCAATGTATTCAAGAAACTCGTCTTCCATTTCAACGGTGAAAAATATTCAGGTTTGCTTAATTTAATTACATTTGGAATATCATCAAATTGTACTTTCTGTGAAGAATGGATACTCGTTGTAGAATCCTCTAAAGTCTCCTTCGATCACAACAGTCTTCTTTTGCGGTAGAATCCTCTTGATCTTCTCAAATAGGTTGATTTGTGCATTTGAGAACTCATCAAAATACAACACAATCATCGACTTCTCTTTAGCCATGTTATACAGTTCAGGAAGTCCCTTGAAATATGTTGCCATTCTAATATGGCTGTTCTTGAAGTCAGCAAACTTCCTACAGTCGAATATTATGAAACCCTTGTCAATTCGCCTTGTAAGCAACTTCATAACTTGTGTCGGTGTAATAAAATCCTCTACTTTGCTTCTCTTATTCGTTATATCATTGACTTCGGACAATTTGGTTTTTGTGTTGGAAAAAGGAGACGCATTCAACACGGAATCATCTGCTTCGTTCTCATCTTGATTAACGAATTCGACGCTGCTACCCAACGCATCTTTGCTGCTGGCATCACTGAGGAGCGAAGTGAGTGATAAATTGGGCTTAGTATTTTCACATGGTTCGAGTTTGAACTGGAACTCTTCTGATTCATTCAAGTCATAGTATGGCTTCACGTTCATGAATGCGTAGTCTGTTCTGGCATTAGAAGCATCTGATTCAACATCACTAAAGATTTCTTCAAATTTCATCAGGGTAAATTTTTAGCAGTTCAAACCCAATGCCGGGAAATTTAGTAAGGGCAATTAAGGCGTGTCGGATAATAAAGAATGCGCTCTCAAGAATGCCAATTGTACAAAAGCAGAGCAAGAGAAAGGTAGAATACACGAATGTAAGCGAGAAACAAAGAAAAGACGAAAAGATGCTTGAGAATAACAAGGAAACAATCTATCGCATTCTAGAACACGAAGAAGAGAAGCAAAGGCACGTAGATGAACAAATAAAGAAAGAAAGTAACCAAACAAAGCAGGAGATGATAAATATGACTGAAAAAATGAGAGCACGTCAGACAATTGAATATTATAGGACTGTGCATAAGTTAAATGTGGATTTCATACAACTAAATGTGCAAGAAACAGCCGATCTAATTGAATTATTGCACAGTGGTCACACAGAAAACAACAACATACAAGATCTACCTATTCTACAGAAACATTTTGCAAGCCTAATCAAATTGACGCCTAAGAAATGTCACCTGAGTTCGAATCTGGTTCACAGAATACGAAAATATTTCAAATAAACGAATATAACACTCTCCCATCAATTTACTGGAACTGTCTTCTCACTTCCTCCTCAGTCTGTGCCCTGTATCCTGCTTCTTCTCTTTTCCTCTCTTTTTTGTGCTTTACTTCACCCATCTTTGGCTCCAATGCCTCCCTTTTATCGTATTGTCCATCTATTTTTGCACGTGGGTCCTTGTAGAACTCCCGTTCCTTGTGTCCATCATTTAACTTGCACTTATCTGTGTTCTTGAATATCTGTGCCATTGGGCTTCAGAAAATCGTGCTTTTATAGGCTGCCCCTTAATATAGTGATTTAATAAATCATATTTATTCAATGTGTATGACAGACGTATTATCCATTGCTATAATCCTGCGCTTCTTTAGTGATCCAGTATTCATTCCCACATGTTTGATGCTCTCAATTGTTGGAATTGGTTTCTCCTTTTGTGTTAATTTGATGTTCAATATTATTTTGACCACAATAATATTCAGAAAAATGATGGCGACTGATAATAAGTCATTGAAGCATGTTGTAAAGAGTAGATAGTTGAAGCTCTCTGTGGTTTTCTTCAGAGCCACTGGTGCTAATGAGTTTGAGTACATTCCTAGAATCAGTCCACCTGCCTGTGTTTTACTGGCAATTGCTTCACCAGCCCTGCTATCGAATTCAATTCTGTAAATTGTCAATAGGTAAAGCACTAGAATTCCCGTCACCATTGAATAGAGAAAGGCTACCTTAGAAAACAGCTTCATGATGGGTTTCTTGGCACTGGTTACACCACAATTTCCGAATATCAATATCACCAAATTTCCACCTACAAATAACAGTCCTATTTCAGTGTGTGTTATAAAATATGCCGCCATTAGTGTACTCTCTATCTTTAGTATTGCGTAGTAGTAAATATTCAAGAAGAATACACAGATATTTGTTATGATTCCGATCAATGTAAAGATCTGCATGATGAACCTGCAGTTTTTGTATGCAAATGTCTGTTTTACCATAAAGGAAAACCAGGGGAGAATTAAAGCGCTCCTTAAAATAATAGGAGAAGGAATAGTGAAATATGGTTTTAGAACATTGCCCTCAGAAATGACTATAAAAAACAGGCTAAAATATTTCATAGAAGTCTCTGAGTTCTATTTCAACAATAAGCAGTATAATTTAAATAGACGAATGAACAAACAGGTTATAGAAATAAGGAATAGTTATAGAAATACGTTATTAAAGGAAGATAAAGAAATATTGAAGAAGATTCAGAAAATAATTTGTAAGAATTGCTATGCGAGCAAAGAAAGAGATGGACAGTGTGCGTTGTGTGTGTAAGATAGTTCAAATATTAGTTTGGAAATTATAAAAAGCTGACTCCCTAAGAAGGGGAACAGAAGGTTATCCAGACGACAGACCGGAATCAGAACCTGCGAGTGATGGACCAAAAGAGAGGCTTTACGCGATGAATGGAAACAACAGAAGTGCAGACTGTAGCACTATCTTTTGTGGTAAAACGAGTCAAGCGCTGCTACTTGTTTATTCCTGATGTTCTGTTTGTACCTGTTCTTTCTGTAATTCCTCTATCCCATAATAAAGTCTGTCTTGATATCCCATATTACTATTTTGAGGTAAACTTTCCCAAACTAAATTATTGATTGCCAGTTCATGGATCTATTTTGTCAATGAAAATGGTGATATCAGGTTCAAGCTACTGGATTTTAGTAATATGGCAAAATTTGATGGTTATTGTATCAATCGCATACTTCATAGAAATCCCACGATTGGATACAGCGAAGGTATCTTTGTGTTTAGGTGTTTAATGTGCTATTTGTGTATAGAAAAAGTAATGAGGAATATCAGGCACAGGAGTTCAACAATAACTACTCATATGTTAACACAGTGCTTAGATCTAGGACGATATTTGAGACCATCAGTGAAAGATTTGTTAGAGCATCCATTCATTACAGGTAAAAGGTTAAGAGTCATTGAAAGTAGAATGAAACAGCTTGATACCAAAACTGTAAGGTAAATGGTCTATTTCCTGATATTTCTGTAGTATATAACTGATATTGTTGTGATAGAAATGTTATCGTTGATCACATTCTTGTGCTCTATTATTCCAATCATTGTATAAAATAACAAATCACCACTTCCATACAAGTACAGATGTGTTAAATTAGCACATATTATTCCCAGTGCCATATCAATATTGTTTTTGACCTTTTTCTTTTTAAAATCCTTAGTAATTGATGTAAATGTGTCCAGAATGCAGAGTGATATAAGAGATTTGGTGAACAACTCGTATTCTAATGAGTAGAATGATACAATGATGCATCCTAACAGATAACTATGGGAGTATATCACATATCCTGTATCATTTTCATTTCTAAACCTATCAATAAATTTCAATACCATTCTATTTCGCTGTAATAATACAGACAAATAGAGCAATACTTCTATAATTCGTATCAGTACCATGGTTTCACTTCTACTTAGTCTCATTAGTGTGTAAAATAATACAATGTGAAATAACTTGCGCCTTAAATTACCAAAATTCCTTAACCAATATTGCATCAGTATGAATATTATACCAATGAAATAGAGTTCAACCTTACATAATAATATCTGTATACCACGTATTCTATCAATCAACTCAATTGTCATCGTATTATTGGCGATACTGTTGTATAATATCACACATAAATAGTATGAGATATTTGTATTGAATTGGACTATGAAGAATATCAGAGCAAGGCATATTCGCTCTAGTACATTGATACTCCTACTACCTTGTATTCCAATGAAGAATACACCACTGACAAATGTGTTTGCTAGGAATATCTCATGTTTCATATCTAACAATAATAAATAGACATATTTTTCTTATCATTTTACAGAAATTGTATTATTTCTCGTATCTTCTTTTTCTTTAGCTCCTTATACCCATTCTTCTTTTCTTTAGACTGTATTAACTGTTTATCTGCTTCTTTCTTATTCGTTACTGCTGTTTCGATTTTTTGTGCTTTTATTCCTGCAACTACTTTAACCAATGGCTCTTCCCTGGCTTTTTCTTTAGTGATTCTTGTTATATTCTCTTTCACATACTCTTTAGGCTTTTCAATCAGAGATTCCTTCTTACATTCTATTCCTTCTTTCTTTATTACCACCTCACTTATTTCACTTTCATCTTTCTCCATCTTCTTGGTTTCTACTACCCTCTTCATTACTTTTCGTACTTCTTTATCCTTTTCTACCTTTGTCTTCTTTATTGCTATTCGTTCTGTCTTGTTACTAAATATCGTCACATCATCACCCATTATCTTCTCAAAATCACTCTGCGATATTGTAAATAGATTGGATATAACATTCAGCACTTTACAATCCATCACAATCTTCACTGGTAAGCAGTCAAGTATCTCAAAACCATCATCATCCAATAAACTCACTCCCACAACATCTCTTCTGTAGTAAATCGCCAGCAACTCAACCAATTTACGTTTTATATTGAATACTGTATCATTCTCATTCACATCCAAGAGAAACTTAATCGTGTTAGCAAAAATACACCGAATTATCATGGGGCAAAAAACATCAGGGTTTCTAATTCTCACCAACTACTTCTTGAATAGCAATCTAACTGTGTTTTCCTTGACTGCTTCCTGCACACTCTCATATGACATCCTCTTAACCCCTGCTATCACTTCTATTACGTCACTTATAAACGATGGCTCATTCTCCTTCGCCTTTCGTACAGAAACATATTCTGATGCCGCATAACTCTTTCTAATCAAACAGAATGGACTGTCTGTTTCCACCAGTATCCTGTCAATAGGCAGTTGTGCTGCTAGATCTGTATTTTGCCTAAGACTGCATCCATTCAATCCAATATACAGTCCTAATTCAACCAACTTCTTTGCTTCTTTAATTGTACCAGTGTAGCTGTGTACTACACCTGTGATTCCTGGATACACCCTGATCATTTTATAGAAGTCATCAAATGCATCTCTTTGGTGGAATAAATACGGCACATTCATCCCATATAACTCCAACTGCCTTCTGAATACACGTTTCTGGTCCATTTTGTTACCACTTCTGCAATAATCAAGCCCACACTCTCCAATAGCAACAACATGTTCTCTATTAGACAATATGAAGTCACTCAGGTTATCCAAACCACTTTCTGCTTCATCCTTATCAATGTGGTTTGGATGTACCCCAGCACACATCACCGCCTTGTACTCCTTACACAGTTCCAGTACTTTTGTACTGCTTTCCATGTCACATCCTATAAATAGACATGTTACCTCATTCTCTGTTGCCCTATCCATTATCTTATCCAATGCATCCTTCTTGTAGTACGTTGGATTCACTGCTATGTCAAATACGCGTGTTTCCCTCATATTTTGGTTACTGAAATACCCCATGAAAAAGACGTATAGGCCACTGAAAAGGATAATTGAGAATGTAGAACGATACAAGAACAAAGTGGTTGACATGGAGAGCATGCTGAAGATAAAGAGGGATGCAGATGGAATAGAAAACATAGATGAGTATTGGAGTGCAGCTGGGAAGATACTGGAGACATCCCAGGTCATGGGAACAGAGGAGTGTGTGAAGATGCTTGAGGAGAATAACAAATGCATGAATGACGATAAGCATAAACTAGAAACAAACAAAGTTGATGAGTCAATTAGGAAGCCACTTTCAATGGATGGAATTGAGTTTAGTGCTGAGACAGTTGACCTACAGAATGCATTTATCAAGACATCAATCATCAAGGAAGAGACAGATTGCAGTGATTTGGAAGCAGGGGCCATAAAGGAGCAGATAAAAATCAAGGATTCTGAGGAGTTTGTGATACCAAAGTATATTGAAGATGAAGTAGATAATGAGATTGACTTTGGAGATGAATTTGGTCACAATGTGTCTGTTCAGAATGATGCATTGGAAGACGAAACCATCCATATTGCCGCTAATCACGTGGAGCCTGACAACTTCGATAAGTCTGACACACAAAACAGTCAATTGAAAAATGAGAAACAAGAAGAAAACAAAATGGCACGAATGAAATTAACACGACCAAGAAAGACACCCGTAAAGAAGAGAGTCAGAGACTCGCCAAAGAAAGCAGCTAAAAAGACAGCAATAAAGACAAGAAAGACAAAGGCTGTTTCTGGGGTACAGAGAAAACAAAAAAGGCTAATTAGGCCACTTCCATCCATTTCGAAGTCGATTCTGAATAACAGCCTGGATGCCACCCCAAGAAAAACAGCCCCTAAAACCACAGTCTCCAACTGCTTCAAAGTGGTCAAAATCAGCAGTGACTTTAAGAATGCGATATTGTACCTGGAACAGGAGGCCTACACGCACATGCACACTGCCGAAACAAACATGACATTCTTCGTGGAGAAGGGGACTGTTGCTGCCACCATCAACAACAAAGAGCACAGTTATAAGTCAGAGGAGTCATTTACAGTTGATAAGAATGACCGATACAAGGTGACTGGCAAGTCACAAGGTGGAACCACCCTGAATGTGGTCTATTTGAGGTAGTCATCAATTTATTGCTCAAATGCACAATTCTACTCCGGAAAACTCAGATTTGCCTCGTAGAACTCAATCAGTCTGATTGGCGCCTTAGAATGAATTTCTGCTGCATTACATACGCCCTTCTTCCCATCAACAGTCACGTACTCCACTTCCAGACTTCCGCTGTTGCTTCTGCTTACGCTCACCACCTTTTTGATGATGTCGTCCCACTCATTTGTTACCTGAAGCCTGAACATCTTTTCAGGCCTCTTCTTTTCAGGCACTTTCTTCTTTCTCTTATTCTCCTCGTATTCGCGTACCATGTCGTCACAGAACATGTTGTTCTCGTCCTCCCACGTGCACTCGCTCTCAGGATACCCAACCCACTTGATCAGGTACTGCTTCTTTCCCTTTATTGTTCTGTCTTTGATGATTCGCTCCACATCGTAAATTTTTTCATCTGAACATGACATGGGGTAAATTTGACAGGGGTTTTGAAACATTCCACTTCTCATTTTGCCACTCCACTCTTCCGGTTCCACCTGAGACTCCATTATGCACAACTTATTCCATCAATATTTGACCCATGCAAACTGAAAAATATCTATCAAACCAATCAAGAAAGAAAAACCACGTCTTATACGGTCTGATGACACTTGGATTCATGGTAGTCCTCATTGTGGTACTGGTCGCAGTCCAGTCCTCGTACAAGCACCTGATGAAGGAGTATACTGATTCTGAAACCGATCTCCAGAAGGAGCTCAGCCTAATCGGTGGAGTATTGGATACGAAGAGAAGTCATCTCAGTCGAGCATCCAATCGCCTTGAGAAACTCAACCACATTGATGAATGTGAGAAGTACTCACTCTTCTTCTACCTTGATAAACGAATTGATGGCACATTTGACATGCACGAAAATAGGTTGGATCAGCGTATCAAAAAGTACAAGACGATGATGGAACTTGGGAGGGAGCAGCTGGCTGAGACCAGAAAGACGAATTCGTCAAGAATAAGGCAGAAATCAACTATTGAAAAAAATAAGGCGAAATTCAGCCTGTTCAAGGGGTTTATGATGACTGAGATGCTCCAAGGCGCCGTCCAAACCATCGAGGCTGATCGAACCCGTGTTCGTGGATGGGTGAAGCAGATGGTCACGAAGCACCACGACCTGATGAACGAAACTACGAGCTACGACGACGACATCGAGGCCACTGGGACGATGGGTGGTCTCAGGCGACTCTACGGCAGAATTGGTGGTGACTCGCCTGGTGATTTTTGGCTATTTGTTGATCACTATATTGATGGGCTACTTCTGCTTGAGCAGACGATGCTGTACACTAAGAACGTGTATATCACGACAATCTACAGGAGACTTGTTGCTGCACTGCGTGTGATGCATGGGAAGTACAACGTGCTGCTCTACATGAGTGGAATGACGAATGTGAGTGGGGATGATCTGATTCAGTTTGGTGGTCGAATTGGAATGGAGATACAAAATGAGTACGACAGAATATCAATACCAAAAATAGATGAAGAGAAGTGGGCACAAATTGTATCAGGTGAAAAATAACTATAAACAGAATGATGTATTTTCACTCTACTTACTCTACTTACCACTATTCTTACTACCATACTAGTTACTATTCTTACTATTCTACCCTACTTACTATTCTTGCTACTATTCTTACCACTATTCTTACTACTATTCTTACTACTATTCTTACTACCCTACTAGTTACTATTCTTACTATTTCACCCTACTTACCCTACTTACTATTTTCACCCTAATAATTTAATGGAATTCAAAACCAACAGAGAAAAGTGCACTCTCTACGCAGTGGCAATTGCCGTGCTGATACTTGGTCTCATTCTCACCCACTGCTTCCTGAAGTACAAGATCCACCAGTTTGAAAAGCGCATTGCTTCCCTACGAATGCAGAAAGATGAGACTGAAACTGAGCTGAGCCAAGTCACCCAGGAACTCCACCAGGTGAAGCAGGCAGTATCGAAAATTGAGACGAGTGAACTCGACATGCTTGAAATAATCAAAAGAGTTCTGGCTGAGCTGNTCCACCAGTTTGAAAAGCGCATTGCTTCCCTACGAATGCAGAAAGATGAGACTGAAACTGAGCTGAGCCAAGTCACCCAGGAACTCCACCAGGTGAAGCAGGCAGTATCGAAAATTGAGACGAGTGAACTCGACATGCTTGAAATAATCAAAAGAGTTCTGGCTGAGCTGAAGAGCGATGCAAAGAAGGAGGAGGAGAAGCTGGTCAATCACAGGCGGATGTTCATGTCCCTTGACAACAATGTTCTTCTTGATGATCTGACCACAATAATGACCAGAAGCAAGGAGGTGCAGAGCAAGGAGGTGCAGAGCAAGATGACGTGTGAGGGCCACATCCACAGTGTGCTCACCTTCAAGGAGATACCGACTGACTGCTTCATCAAGGGCTGCTTCTCGCAGCCTGCATCGAAGGAGATGCTCCTTCTCTTCCGGAAGAAGCTCATGAGTCCAATAGTCAACAACAACGATGGAAGCAAGCTGACCAAGGAGCAGCTTTCGGCAGCAATTGATCTCCACCTTGGTGATAAGGTGAAGGAGAAGTACAAGAAGAGCATTGATCAGTTTGAGAAGACGGTTGTGATGCTGGAGACTGATCCATCGAAGTACTACGGTGACTTCAGGAGTCAGTCAAAAAGGTACAGTGATAGGGAGACCAAGTTGTACGAGACAGCCACTCGGATTGAGCATCTACGACACCAACTGGCGTCGTACGGGAGGATGATGCAGAATTCAGTGATTCCACCACTGCAGGAGATCGATAGCATCAACATGGAAGTGAAGAGGAACGTACTGGGGATGGTGAAAGCACTATTTGATGAAATGATTGAAACAGGGAGGTTATAATGGTGGTAGTTGTAGTAGTGGTAGTTAGATAATAAAGTATAATAAAGTATTGTTGAGAGCATCTTGTAGAGTGAAAGGTTTATTCATAAGGATAGGGGTTCTTAGGAACCTAGAATATAGGCACTTCCCAACAAGTATAATATATTTCTACCTATAATATTATTGTTACCACTATAATATATTTCTACCTACTATTTCTACTATAATTGTCACTACCTATAATATCACTACCTACTATTGCCACTACCTACTAATATCACTACCCAACATTAGTAACTATCTCTTCTTCTGGTATTTCTATTCTCCTACTCCTCACGTCTCTCTTGTTTACTACTCGTGCACCCAGAAAGAGTGATCCACAGAATATCACTGCCAATGCGTACAGAAACATCCTGAACTGGTGGGACGAGAAGTGATCGAAATCCTGGAAGTAGATTCCAGCAGTTGTGATTGATAGGAGTGTCCATGAAATGTGGAATATTGGCACCACCAAAAGTGCATCGTATCGAACCAGAGCACGATTCAGCCAGTAAATTTGCAGAAGGGTGCAAATGACGACTGAGGATGCAAAGAGGAGGGTGCTCCTGTGAAGGAGACTGGCGGTGTCACCGCCTATGCCACGGGAGATGATCTCACCGAGGCTCTTGATGCTGAGGGTGGTGAACGATGCGATGAGGCTGCTGAGACCGACGTAGGCGAGGACCATCAGGTGCTGGCAGGTGAAGGAGTCCTCGTCGAAGAAGAGGCGATTCACCCTGAGAATGCGGTTGAATGGGTCACCGTGGTAGTCCCAGTCCGAGTTGGCCTCGACGAACTTGACGTAGAGGAAGATGGCCAGNAGAAGGGTGCAAATGACGACTGAGGATGCAAAGAGGAGGGTGCTCCTGTGAAGGAGACTGGCGGTGTCACCGCCTATGCCACGGGAGATGATCTCACCGAGGCTCTTGATGCTGAGGGTGGTGAACGATGCGATGAGGCTGCTGAGACCGACGTAGGCGAGGACCATCAGGTGCTGGCAGGTGAAGGAGTCCTCGTCGAAGAAGAGGCGATTCACCCTGAGAATGCGGTTGAATGGGTCACCGTGGTAGTCCCAGTCCGAGTTGGCCTCGACGAACTTGACGTAGAGGAAGATGGCCAGAATTGATGCAAGAACGAGACCAAACCAAATGAGAGCCTGTGGCCTCCAGTAGAGTTTGACTAGTTCGCAGAAGGAGTAGACGGTGTGTGACTTTGAGGTGGATGCGACGAGGATGGTCGATCCGACTGAGACGAGGACGATGGCGACGCCGTCCTTCCAGGAGAAGATCTCGTCGTTGATGAGGGGGGCAAAGAGGGAGTTGGAGACGAGGCCAGTTGCAGAGAGGCCGGCCATGAGCGACTGGTTTCCGAAGACGTAGGCGGCGAATGAGACGGCCTTTCCGATGGCGTAGACTGCGACACCGAGGCCGAGGGTGTTTGCGAATGCGCCTGCGACTGGGACGTAGGTGCGACGGTACGAGAGTTTCTGGAGGTTGATTCCGACGTTGATGAGGACGTTGCCTGAGACGGAGCAGAAGACGGCGACGATCCACGACCTCTCGCGCCTGTCGAGGCAGCGAGGTGCTCCCTCTGCCATGCGACACTCCTGCGAGTGGCCGCAGCCTGAGAGGAGGCCTGGTCGATTTGGGTTGCAGTCACCGAAAGGCGGTGTCTCCCTGCAGCAGAAGGTGCTGGGCGAAATGGCCCTGAATCCGATTCGGCACTCGATTTGGCCACTGCACTTGGCCGAGCAGGCGAGTGGGCCAAAGAAGCCGTGGGAGGCGCACTCTTCCGGGAAGTGGCAGGGCATTCCCGGGCCACGAAGTGGAAGGCAGCGGCCACGGACGCAGTGGGCCGAGTTGAAGTCGGGGATCGTCGTCAGGCGGCAGTCTGCGTCGATGCGACAGGTCGGAAGGGTGNAGCCTGAGAGGAGGCCTGGTCGATTTGGGTTGCAGTCACCGAAAGGCGGTGTCTCCCTGCAGCAGAAGGTGCTGGGCGAAATGGCCCTGAATCCGATTCGGCACTCGATTTGGCCACTGCACTTGGCCGAGCAGGCGAGTGGGCCAAAGAAGCCGTGGGAGGCGCACTCTTCCGGGAAGTGGCAGGGCATTCCCGGGCCACGAAGTGGAAGGCAGCGGCCACGGACGCAGTGGGCCGAGTTGAAGTCGGGGATCGTCGTCAGGCGGCAGTCTGCGTCGATGCGACAGGTCGGAAGGGTGGTACCCAATTCACGTAACTCACCCATGTCACCTACGACTACATTCGCGTATTCCAAAATGTCCATGATTTGTTTACGTCTGTTTTAGTTATCAAGGCGCATTAAAGAAGCAACTGATTGCAAGCAACAGCAACAAATTGCAAGACGCGGGTCACCGATGCGTAGGCAGAGACTGCGGCATCGGACGAAGGCAGCTGCCATCGACTTGGGGCAGTCGGCTGCCTCGATCTCAACCACCCTCTTTCCAACCACAGTCACCCTCATTCTCCCTGTCACAGTCACAGTCACCCAAACTCGATTTCCCTCCTTCTTCACCTCAACCTCCCCAAAGAGCGCCTTGTAGAACTCACCCAGCATCCTGTGCCAGCAGAAGACCTCCTCGATCTCCTCCTCGCTTCCAGCAACCGTCAGTCTCCTCACTTCACCAGTCAGCTCCCTCTTTCTCTCAATCAGCTCCCTCTCCTTTCGGAGCAGGTCGTCGATCTCGTTTCTGTCGAAAATGGCCCTCGTCTCGTTCAGACGCAGCTGCGTCTTCCCGTTCTCCGCCTTCATCGCACCGAGCTGCTCCTCGAGGCCCCTTTGTCTCTCTCCGCTGCTTCTGATGATTTCAAGGCGGTTTGCGTCAGACTGAAGGGCATTGATTTCCTCAGCCAATTTGTCTCGCTCTCTCTCACTCTCCCTGATTTCAGTCTCAATCTCAAACTGCTCCTTGCTCAGTCCGCTCATCGACTCGCTCTTCTCCTCGTAGATCCGTTTTACGCTCCTCAGATTCGCCTTGCTTTGTTCAAGGACTCGGCCACTGATTGATACACCATCGTCATGCAGGTTGTCGTAGAAGAACTTCTTGCTCTCTCGCTCTCTGTACGCGAATTTGACACTCGTGAAGTAGTCTTTGATGCTCTCGTACTCGTTCTCAAGATTCAGGAGGGAAGTGTCTCTCTCACTATTTGTCATGGGGTAGTAAGAAGAATATATAGTAATATAGGTAGGGTAGTATAATAGGGTAGTATAGGTAGGGTAGTATAGGTAGGTAGTATAATAGGGTAGCATATTACTATACTGTACTATATATTTACTCCCTATAATACCATTTACTTGTAAACAAACAAACAAACAAACATGTACCCTGTAAATGGCCCAGGAAGTCTCTCAATTCATCTGCGACAACATCAACATGCCATCCTGTCACCCACTCGATCTCAACACCACCTCCTACCTGAGCAGATCGGGCTCAATCCTAGGCATCCAGGTCGATGCGCCCTACACAATGGCCCTGAACCTCATTGGTGTCCTCCTCTGCCTCAGAATGTACCAGAATACGAATAACATGCATGCTTGCATTGGTAAGGGGGAAGTTAAGCTTATTCTCCTCTGTTTTGTTCTGAACAACTTGCTTCTTGTTGCGTGCATCAACTTCCAGGCCGTGATCGTAGGCGCCTCTGACGGCGCCTATCTCCTCCTTGCTGCCGCCCAGCTCACCCTCTTTGGCACGCTCCACTTCGGAATATTCGCATCTGGAATCACAATCGACCGAATCCATGGAATCATGAGAATGCAGTCCCACGTCTTCCTGAGTGCCATCCTCTGCTGCTTTGCCTCTGTTCTCCTTGCATTTGCTCTCATTGGCCTCTACATCAACAACTACCTGGTCTT
>LWDP01000037.1:0-29571 GCA_002087915.1 Enterospora canceri
AATTTGACCATAAAACATAAGGGACAAATTAGCACAAAAATATGTAAAAATTAAAGGAGATTCTGGTATCCAGAAATGCCCTTTTCATCCTACAATTTATCCATCAATATTTTGCTCTTCTGATTCTCCTCCAACACCTCCTTCAATCCACTTCCAAGTGTCTCCAACTCGCTCTGAACTGCACAGAATGCGTAGATGTCGTACAACAAGTTGAATGGTAGCATCACACTTATTTCGTAGAAAGTGAAACTGTTGTAGTAGCTATCCACTACCACCGTAACCAGGTTACAGATGAATTGGACTCCAATGAGACTCATCAAACAGACCCGTTGAATCCGATACTCCTCACTGAGCCTGAATCCAGCCAGAAGCACCAGCATCAGATCGATGGCCAGATTGATCAATTTGATGATCAGGTTCTCTGATACGCCCAAATCAACCCGATACTTCCTGATTGTGATTGAGGTGGCTCCTGGCTGCATCCGCAGCATCAGGTCGGAGACGTTGATCAGCAGAAAGAAGAGAAACGAGATCTGGAGACTCTTCAGTCTCTGCCTCTTCTCAAATGCATCAACTATTCTGGCATCGCTGTTTACGGCCGAAATGATTCTGGTTGAAATGTAACCAATTTTGTTGTAGAACGTGATGGCCAGAATGATCTCAATTGCAGTGGTTGCGACTGTGAGGACANCCTGATTGTGATTGAGGTGGCTCCTGGCTGCATCCGCAGCATCAGGTCGGAGACGTTGATCAGCAGAAAGAAGAGAAACGAGATCTGGAGACTCTTCAGTCTCTGCCTCTTCTCAAATGCATCAACTATTCTGGCATCGCTGTTTACGGCCGAAATGATTCTGGTTGAAATGTAACCAATTTTGTTGTAGAACGTGATGGCCAGAATGATCTCAATTGCAGTGGTTGCGACTGTGAGGACAACAAGAAGGTACCTGATTCTCAGTCCAGCAGACATGAAGAGAAATAGGATCTGTATTGCCTTGAGTATCGCAATTGAGTAGAAGAAGATCAGGATGATGATTGTGTTGTAGTAGAGCTGGACATTCTCGGCCAGAAGGGCCTGGACGAAGCCAATGAAGAGCAGCAGATTCAGGTTCAGGATCGTGGCGATCTTGTTCAGGACGTAGGCGGCTATTTCCTGGGACGCGTGGCTCTGGTCTGGGAGCTGCAGGACGAAGACGAGGACGTCCTTGGCCAGGAGGAAGAAGGCGTGGAGGAGGATGCGGTGGGAGATGTCACGGCGGATTCGGTTGATGTGGATCATGGGCTGCCCTTGTTTGTAAACAGTGAAACGGCCTCCCTGATTTGGTGACTCATTTCCAGGCGAAATGGATCGACCTTGTTTTTCTGGGCAGCAGCCAGGACGTGACTGGGGGAGTCGCCAGCACCGTTAGTTAGGGCAGTCTCCTCGTACCTGATCAGGTCGTAGAAGCAGTGATCACTATCGTTGAAAAGGGAGTCAATCACAGTCTGTTCAGGCTGAATGAAGTCACCTGACACCTTGAGGAGGCCAATGAATGTGTTGAAGACGCCTCTATCCATTTTGGACTGCTCTTTGGCCAATTCATCAATTAGTGATCCATTGTTGTAGAACATTGGTAGAGTCACCAGGAGTGGAGCCAGTCGATTTGATTCAACCAGGTAGGCGACCAGACACTGCTGTGGCACATTCATCAATTTGCTTCTGATCACCTTTGAGTCACCGTATTCCTGGAAGACTGATTCAATGATGGTCTGGTAGTCAGAATGAGTCAGGGTGTAATTTGGGTCAGACAGGTTTCGGTAGATTGGATGGGCCACGCTATTGATGGTATCAGAAATGTGGGAGTGGATTTCTGGTTTGGTCTCTCTGATTAGTTGGGTTAGTTCTCTCATTTCGTAGAATAGTTCTGGGGCAGAAGTGAGAATGACAGTTAGTTCTGGTTTAGACAGATTGGATTCAGCTGCTATTTTGGGAATGGTACTGAATTTGAGTGAAGTTGGCAGTGGTAGATCAGACATGGGTGAAAATATTGTAATAATATTATAACTACCATCATTATTAACTAATTACCACCACACCTATTAAACCTCTCTTTCACCATTCTTTTGATTCTCTCCCCATATTTCTCTGGATTTGCAGCTGTCCTTGTATCACCGTAGAATACCAAACTGTACATTCTCTCTACCTTCTTCCCAATTCTGTACTCAGTGAGGGTGTCTACAATTCCAATTGCACATTTGCTCCCATCTGAACTGACTCCAACCACTATTGAATAATCCATGAGACCAATACGAGTCAGAAAATCAATATCAGAATTGAGCTGACTGATGCTACTGGGAGAGAGACCTATGGATCCATCCAAATTGTGCCTGATTGCACTGATCTCATTCCGCCTCAGATTGGTCCCCTTTAAGTCGTATATTCTGCTATACTTCCTATCAAGCACATTCTGCATCACTACGTAGTGGTGCTTATGGCCTGTGAAATACTCAACTGTGAATATCCCATGGTATCTGGCAATGAATGTGTTACCACGGCAGTGTTCCACAAAATGGGAGATGTTTTCAACCAAATAGTCGAATTCACCCTTTCTGATCTCCTTAATGCAGTACTTGAAGTCGCCTGTGTAGAAGACAAGCGAGTTTGACTTGCCCCTGACGTGTTGGTTGAACACGAATTCGTCACTGGTGATTTGCACTACCTGTTTGGTGCCCAGTATTCCACCACAGTGCATTTCACCAATAAATGATTCATCAAATACGACTTGATCAGTCTGATCAATTAGTTCTGAATCAATCTGGTTGCATTCGATATCATCGTCATAGTCTGTGAAATAGCGTACTGTTCTGATTGCGTCTCTGATTCTGTCTATTTTGATACTGCTCAGTTCCATTGGGATGGTTGTGGTCTGGTTGATTTGATTGATAAAGGGGTAGTTGCAATATTATTGATAGACTATTAATTACTGCCTATATTCCAATTTCATCAGTCTGAATATGGGCATGGGTCTCATTCCTTATTTTTTGCATATTTCTAATCAAACAGTATCCTGGTACAGCCAATCCATGCAATACGACACTTACGAAGACTGAGCACATTGCGTAATCAACGGTGAGGGCATCGAACTTGATGTCGTAGAGGAGCGAGTAGTAGACAGCACCAACACCAATGGGCCCAAAGAACCCAATGAATGCTGCCTCAACTGGTGTTTTGATTGCTGGAATAAGTGGCCTATAGAGAACCAGAACAGTAATCAGCCTAATCAGAATCACCAGAAATATGACCAGAAACATTCTGGTGTTGAACCTGCTGAAGTCGATTCTCGAACCAAGGAAGACGAACAGCGCCATGAAGAAGCTGTTTTCAATCACGTCTGATATTTTGGTGTTTGATTGCTCATTCGTGTACCAGGCGCCCTTGTTGAGAAAGAGGCCAGCGAAGAAGATGGCAATGAGTTCAGATCCATCGAGAATGGTCATTGCTGCCAGATTCAGAAAAGCAAGGGCAAATGAATGGATCATGAGGATGTCTGAGTTGAGCAACTGGTGCTGGTAGCACTTCTTGGAGCAGAAACGGGTGACTGATCCAAGAATGGAGCCAACCAAAATGCTGATGACTATTTTCAGGAGAAATGTGTCAAGGAGGAAGTCGATGAGAACGGCCCTGATATTTCCAAGGGAGATTGACTTGTTAAGGAGGACGCTGATGTTGAGAAGGACGATTCCAATTCCGTCATTCACGCCTGATTCGGCCACAAGGAGCATTCTGAGGTGCTCATCCACGTTCTTCTTCGCAAATCGGCCTGAAACAATGGAGCTGCTCAGAATTGGATCAGTGGGCGTGAGAGCGGCAGCAAGGGCCCAGCTCGTGGCACCGCCAAAGTACGTGAAGGCGAAGATGCAGAGAAACGTCAGAAAGCACTTCAGAATTCCAGCCGTGATGATCAGGTTGAAGAGACTGGTCAGATTCCGCCTAAGATGGGTCTGATCCACTTTCAGGGCAATTGCCATGGTTTGGAGGCAGAGGACTATTCGACTGAAATTGAGGACGATGACCTTGCTGTAGACGTAGTGGGTGTTCAGAATATTCAGGCCGTGGTGGCCTACTGCAATTCCAAAGAGCATCGTGACCAGGGGGTCAGGGATGTGGTATCTGTTTTTGACGTATTTCGCAACCATCGAGTAGAACAGGATGAAGAGCGAGGACGCACAAAGCAGCTTGGTGATGTCTTCCATGTCTGAAACGCCCTTACCGTTTTAGATGCGAGACCGAAGTTGCAGTCGTAAACAAGGGCTACGATGCTTCCAATTTGCGTCTTCTTTTATGTAAAATAAGCTTAAATCTCTTTATGCATTTCTAATTGTTTCATTCGCAGAAGTCATCTTTCTTTCACTTGTTCTTTTCCCTTAGATTTGCGTTACTCAGGTTGCTTCCTTTGATGAGTCTGCAATACGGCTTATACGCCAGTTCCAGGCAGAATACGAATGGAATCAGGAGCAGGAAGAAGACTGCTGCAAGAAGAGACCACGACCTGAATCCCTTTGCCACCACTGCGAATGCGACTGTGTCGGCGTACGCTGCTGGAAGCCCTGCTTCTGCCATTGACCTGCATCCGATTGCCTTCTCGATCCCGTCTGCCTGCTTCTCCACCACTGGTCGTGTTATGTAGACAAGCAGCCCCAGAAAGAGTGCCTCAAGCAGACTCCACCTCAGAAAGAGCCCCAGACTCCGATCATGCCTGTAATACATGTAGACTATAAATAGGTTTGATATGCCCATTCTTATGAGTAGGTTCCTTAGACTGCACCTGTTCTCTTCAATTGTCTTTAATGTTTTGTCAGATCCACGCATGGGTCAAATTTATAAATAATTGTAGTAGAGTAGTAAGTAGAGTAGTAGAGTAGTTATATAAGTAGTTACACTAGTTAGTCTATCTACTAACCTACTGATACTACTGATATTACTGACACTACTAATATCAGTAACAACCCTATTTATTACAGCCTATATTTCATTCTCATATTGTTCCATTTTCACCTTCATCTCTTCCATGATCTCATCTGGTACTCCATTCCCCTCTTTCTTAGTCGAATACTTCTCGTATCTCACACACCTCTCTTCCTCCAAGTCTTCTACCTCAACATCCTCTATTTCAGTATACTCAATATTCTGCCTGCATATTCTGCTGTATCCACTCCTATCATCCACCCGTATCTCAACCACGCCATCTTCTGCCACCTGCTTCAACGTCTCAATGCACTTTCGTAGTGCCTTGCTTTCCTCTCCTCCTTCCATGCTCTCAGCCAGACAAATCATCCTGTAAACCAAGGTACTCATTGAATCAACGTACGCATTCTCACACTTAAATTCCATCACTAACTCCCCCTTCCTCCTCACACTCACCATTGCCTCGTTGTTGATGAATGCCATCCTGTTCTCAAACTCCTCATTTCCCCCTGACTCAAATTCCACTCGTACACCGTAATCCAGTTCCACCCTATCATAGGATGAATAGTGAAGTTGGCCGCAATTCTCACATACAACTGCATTCATCACCTTGTGTGGCCGTACATCTGCCACCAGAAACCAGCAATTCTGCTTCACTCCGTCACAGTAGGCGCACTTTGACTCAGTCGATCTGATTTGGTAGACGTGTTCTGGCATGGAGTAAAATGTTGTAGTAGAGTAGTAGTGAAAATAATAGAGTAGTAATAATAGGGTACTAGTAATAATTGTACTAATTACTGTAACAACACCTACGAACTTACTGGAGTAAACACTTCTATTGTCCCCTCATCTGATACCACCACAATCTGGTCATCCTGTACGAAGACTGAATGCCCCTTGTCCACCTCGATCCTGAACCCATCGAAAACAAGCTCATTCCTCTTCAGTGCCACCAATCCACCCCTGAACATTGCGAAATCGATCATCTTTGGCTCCACCTTCCCAGAATGCACCAAATGGTCGCTGCCAATTCCACCCTCGTAGACCGATACGCCACTGCTGTTCACAAAAAGGTGGTTCTCCTTCACAGAGAGCACCGGCTCCAGCTCCATCGCCCCCAGCTGCTCGCACTCCCTCGAATCGATGTCGTACTCGACCAGGACGTTCCTGGAGTCGATCACAAGGAGCCTGCTTCCGAGCCAGCCCACGATCTCGTAAACCACCTTCTTCTCAAAGAAGGCGGAATGGTGGCTTCCGCCACTCAGACTGTACGTCTTCACGAATCCAGTTGCATCGAGAAGAAAGAGCTGGTCGCGAACTAGGGCGATGTTCTTGACGGAGACACTGTGCTGGAGAGTCAGAAGCGACTTCTGCTCCCTGCCGCTGACCTCGACCACTCGCACCGCATTGGCGTCGCAGACGTAGCCGACTCGAACGCGTCCATCTCCTCCGTCGCTGATGCACATGTTTCGTACGCTGCTGTCTGCGATCTTCGAATACGATTCACCCGAATAGTCACCGTAGTAGATGCTGAATCCGTCACAGAGGAAGATGCACCCATTTTGAAGAAAGGCCTCCCTGACCAGAATGTTCAGTCTCACCACCTGAATCCGCTCCAGTTTCATCTGGTTTCCACCCCTGCCATTTCTGCTGAACAAGTCAACCACTTCCTGGTGCCTCTTCTTCTCGTTTTCCAGTGAATGCATAATGGACTCAATTCGGTGTCTCGATCCAACGTGATAGGGCGATGCGCTCCTTACGTCTGCCACCTCCACAAAGTGCTCGTACCACCGCCACAGGGTGCTCTCTTCCCTTCTTTCAGCCCGTCTTCCCCTTTCATCGTCTATTTTTGCCTCTGTTCTGAATGCCTCTGCTGCCTTGCTCAGGCCGCTGCATACGAGGTGCTCGTAGACCAAATGGTTGAAGTCCTCTACTGGTTTGGTCATGGAATGGGTGTACAGGCTGAGGATGTCAAACAAGTAACAATGATTGATTTGACAGGGTAGTAAATAGGGTGGTAATAGGGTAGGGTTAATAGATAGGGTAGTAAATAGAGTAATAATAGGGTAGTAGTAGTAGTAATAGGGTGGTACAATTATTTCTACTACTACTACCATTTCTACTACTACAACTATTCTACCCATGTATCCTTCTACACTAATCAGACTCAATAGGAAGAACACTGTCTACGTCGAACTAAAGAACAGCACCAAAGTGACTGGATTCATGTTGAACTGTGACGTAGCAATGAACATGCACATCAAGAATGCTGAAATAGAGGACAGGAGTGGGAAGACAAAGGTGAGTGAGATGTACTTGAGGGGACAGAGCATCAAACTGGTTAAGTTGCACACGTGGGTGATGAGCAAGCAGGAGATGTTCGTGTGACTAGCTAGTTGCACAATAACCCCTAATGAACATTTTGGTGCTTCTACCACTGGCTCTACTGGCAGACAGGAATAAACCAAGTCTAATTCAGGCAATGATTAGAACAGTGGCACTGTTTCCAATGACAGTATTCAACTTTGCTCTCCACGCGTACTACAAAAGAAAGGGAATTAGACCACAAACAGCAAGTAGACTTGTTTTTAATAATTTTATCAGGAGACTAACTAACAAGGATAATAAGGAGAGTAGTAAGGATAATGATAAGAGTAACAAGAATGATAAGAATGACTAAACTAAACTAGACTAAACTAAACTAAACTACTTCTTCTCTACTACATTAAATAGTGGTTATTTATTAGTCTAACAATCTACTCATCTACTACTCAAACTCAATCACTTCATTGATCCTTAGAACTGCTATTGCTGCCTCTGTAGCTGCCTTCAATGCCTTCATTTTGTATCCAACTGGCTCCACCACCCCACTTTTCAGGTTGTCTCCTACGACACATCCACCCTCAGTGATGTTCACGCCACACGGTGCCCCTGTCTCCAGACTCATCCGCTCCATTTGGCCAAACACCTCCAATCCGCAGTCACCTGCATTCTCAACCAGCCCAACCACGATGTCTCGCAGTGCCTCTGCGTATTTGTAGATTGCGATGTGCTCTCTCATCTCAATGCGACTGGCATAGTCCCTGAGGTGGCTGTAGAGCATCTGCTCAATAGCACCGCCACCAGGTAGGACACTGACATTGCTAATGTTACTGTTACTAGAGTTACTATTGTTACCCTTATTGTTACTAGTAATATTGTTACCCTTACTATTGTTACCCTTACTAGTAATATTACTACCCTTACTATTGTTACTAGTAATATTACTATTATTACTATTACTGTTACTACCCTTATTATTACTATCACCCTTACTATCACAACTGTTACTACCTACCACCCTCAGTACGTCATTCATTGCCCTGTGTACCTCATCGCATATTTGTCTACTTCCTCCCCTGATCACCACTGTCTGAATCCCACAGTCGATCTCAACCATCCTGTGCTCCCCAAACTGCCTGATTCTGAATCCGCCTCTGACACTGCCACTTCCACAGGGTGCATCGTTGATCACTGCCCCAGTCGCACTCCGAATCAGTCGCAGATCGTCGACGTGGACTCGTCGTACGACAGTGACGCCCAGTCTCACGCACTCCCTGACGCAGCAGTCGTCCATTCCACCAGTCAGCAGAATCAGCCTCGTTTTGACGCCGTCACCTACGATCTCATTCAGCCGCCTCAGAGTCAGCTCCCTCTCGCACTGCCCAATCTGGTCAGTCTCGTCCACTGCCGCGTACGCTGTTCCAAGAGGCATCTTCTCCCTCATCAGGCTGAAGTCACCCAGAAATATCCCAGTCTGTTTCGAACTGAACGAGTTCATCAGCTCATCGGCCACGGTGCAGTTCAGCACCAGTCCACTGATCAGGTGGCTGTCACTGATTGATCCACCAGTCTGTTTGACTATTTTGATCAGTCTCGGATTGGTGATGGATGTGATGATGCTGGTGAAATGAGATAGGTGATCAGAGAGTATCTTAGAAGCAAGGGTGGAGGTGATGATGTTATAACTGTTACTATTGTTATTACTGTTACTACTATTGTTATTATTACTATTGTTATTACTATTGTTATTACTAGTAACACTACTAACATTAGTAATGTTATTACTAGTAACACTGTTCACCCCCCTTGACATCATCTTCTTTACTATTTCGTTGAATGCCATCCTGTACCCATTCACTACCACAGTTGGCTCCAGGCTGAACTTGTTGATCAGCTCCACCCCATTTGATATCAGTGCGTGGCTCAGCAGCACCACTGTCGTCGTTCCGTCTCCAACAGATCGGTCCTGCTCAACTGCCACACTTCGTAGGATGTTGCAGACTGGCTCAGAGAGAAGAAGCGACTTGCAGATCGTAGCACCGTCATTTGTGATGAATACGTCACCAGTTGCATCAATGCACATTTTATCAAGGCCCATTGGGCCAAATGACGTCCTCAATGCCCGATGCATCGGCTGTAGATCAGTCAGGTGCTTCCTGTAGGCCGCCTTTCCGCCGTGGACACGCGTGTTGGTGAGGAGAGCAAAGTTCTCATGTGAAGTATCACGAGGAGAAGACATGGGTGAAAATAGGCAAAAATATTCAGCAAAATAATCAGGGCAAATAGAAAGGGTAGTCACCCATAGCATTATGGATAACAAGGAGAGGAAGTACAGGATAGAGAAGTACGAGGTAAAGGGTGATGGAAGTAGTAGAATGGGACTGAAAGTGACTAATAAGGTGAGTAGTGTGACTAGTGTGAGTAGTAAGGTGACTAGTCACAGAAGTAACTTTACTAATTTGAGGGTATTCAACTTCAAACACATTAGTAGGAGGTATCAATAATTGCAACTACAATTGCAATTATAGTGCACCATTTACTACTTGAATTTACTGCTTGAATTCACTACCTGAATTATTCCTGCTTTACGTAACTGAATATTCTCTTAGGATACTTCTTCATGAGAATACGCGTGTTCTTGCTCTTCAGATGCTTCTGGTGCGAGCTGAGTCCTCGTCTCAGTGCTCGCGTCTTCTTCTCCCTCAGCTCCTTTGGAACGTGCCTCTTCTTCTCGTAGATCTCACACATCGCCTTGATCTTCTTCTCCTGCTGAACCGTCTTGATTCTGGCTATGCTCTTCCGTGCCATTCGAATTGCATCTGGCTCAACCTGCTTCGTGTGCTTCTGCTGCAGCAGATCCTGCAGCTCTGCCACTGTCTCCCTGTGCTGGTTGTTCAGCTGCTCGTCAGAGAGGGCTCTGAGGTCACTGGCCTGGATCATTGGGGATAAAAATAGTGAAATATTTTACAGGGTGAATAGGCGTAGGGTGGAATTGGAGTAGTCGATTTCGTAGTAGAAATCAACCACCCTGATGGTCCTGGGGTACTTCCAGCTGAAGTTGCCTATTTTGGTGCAGCAGGCTGCCTTGGTCTCGTTATTCGTGATATCAGAAATGGCACTGATTAGTTCAGGCAGATTGGATGAGTCCTGGTCCATGCAGATGCGTCTGGCTAGTTCAGGAAGAAGGTGTCTCATTCGTAGGAGATGACGGTAGTCCAATTCACCAGAATAGTGGCGGATCAGGCTGATTATGGGATCAGGGTGATTNAGGGTGAATAGGCGTAGGGTGGAATTGGAGTAGTCGATTTCGTAGTAGAAATCAACCACCCTGATGGTCCTGGGGTACTTCCAGCTGAAGTTGCCTATTTTGGTGCAGCAGGCTGCCTTGGTCTCGTTATTCGTGATATCAGAAATGGCACTGATTAGTTCAGGCAGATTGGATGAGTCCTGGTCCATGCAGATGCGTCTGGCTAGTTCAGGAAGAAGGTGTCTCATTCGTAGGAGATGACGGTAGTCCAATTCACCAGAATAGTGGCGGATCAGGCTGATTATGGGATCAGGGTGATTATGGGATCAGGGTGATTCAGGCTGTATCGAACTGATTCACCAGTGGAAATGTCAAACTGTAGGGGTGGTTCAGGTGGCTGATCATTCAGGTGCTCCTTGATTACGGCTGATTTGTGGGTGAATTCAAGGGGGAAGGGGGAATTTGACTGAATTTGATTCAATTTGGAGAGTTGGGCTGATTCGATCAGTGGGGCCAAATTGAGGTGGGAGACTGGCTGAAATGGGGTGGTAGAGGGTGGTGCACTGGATATTCTCATGAATGGGCCACTTAGCAGGTACTCCAAATCAGGGGCATGGTTTCAGGCTGTACAGCAGTTTGATCAAAATGATGAATGGATTTGGGTGGGATATTTCAACATCCTTGTTCAGCAGCAGATCAGAGGAGTAGCCGCCAATCAGCTGATCAGGTGCTACCACCAGATTCATGTATTGATCAAACTTGTTGGTGATGTTGATTGGATTCCGATTGAACTGGATTCTACTGCTCTCTTTTGGTATGGCCATGATGGCTTCTGGATCCAATTTGTCAGACTGAATCAGGTTGTTCATTTCGACGGTGTTGATGAATCTGCTGGTGATGAATACCCTGACTCTCCCACAGTTGATGAAGAATGTGAAATAGTTTGCTATTTTGTTGTGCTGAAGAAGACTGTAGCAGATTGTACTCTTTCTACCGTTAGTTATGGAGTTGTAGAATACTGGAATCAACTTATCGTAGTGCTTGTTATTTGTGGTGGATTTCTTCAGTTTCATACTTAATTTATGGTTACTTCTATTTGGGTAGTCTCCAGTATTTTCTACTTCCCTGACTACCCCTGCCATCTCTTCTCTCTCATATTCAACCAGTACATCCACACTTATCCTTCTACCATTGTAGTAGTATTCCACTACCCCTCCTTTCTCAGGCATTTTACTGCTATTTATGTCTATTTCACCCCTGTAGAATATTTTGAGTATTTCACCCTCGTATTTGATTTCAGCCGTACTAATCCATATTGCCTTATTTCTGATAAACTTGCTACCGTCATATCGTATTATGTACCTGCTTTCCTGGTCACAGACGTATTTCACCAATGAGTCATTCATGACCACCACCATTCCATCTTCGTCGTATAGGACTGACTCATCCTCTAGGAGTGGCCGCCTGATATTGGATAGAAAGACGTTGATGATGCTCTCATGTCCATCTTCCAGCTCCACCTCGTACTCGTAGACTCCATTCACCAGATCCATCAATGGGGCTGTTTGTTTACTAAACAGTCTTAAATAGTACGCTTATTCACCCTCATCAATGGCCACCAAAAACATCCTGTTTCTGTTTGGTGCTGCTGGAGCAGGCAAGACGACATTTGCGACCAATTTCAAGGAGAAGCAGAGCAGAATGGCAGTCACCCTGGTGAATCTGGATCCAGTTGTGCGAGACAGGGGCCAGTTTGACTTCGACATCTGCGACTACGTGAGCGTGGAGGACGTGATGGATGAATTCGACTATGGGCCAAATGGTGGGCTATTTGAGTCACTGCGGTACCTGGAGGAGATCTTCTTCCCTGACGAGACTGTCGATGACGAATCGGTCCCATTTCTCCAGCCTGATTCCATCACGATATTCGATTGCCCTGGTCAAATAGAGCTCTTTCTTCACTCGTCAATCATCCCCAATTTCATCAAGAGATTCTCAAGCAGGGAGGACTGCTCCATTGCAATCTGCTACCTGACGGATGGAACCACCATTTCAAGCCTGAACAAATTCAGGTTCAACCTGCTCATTGCCCTGGTGAGCACAAACAGGTTCGTGTTTCCGATGCTAAATCTGATCACGAAGACTGATCTGATGGACAGGAGTCAGAGAAGCGTGGTCTGGGACGAGACAGGGAGCTGTGTTTCGGTTGAGCTGGATTCAGAGGGAAGCCAGTTTGACAGGCGACTGAATGAGTTTGTTGAGCTCTACGGAATGAGCACGTTTGTGCCAGTCGACTGGGAAGACGACAGCTGCGTCGAAATGGTCTTCGAGAACGTGGGACGAGTCCTAGGCCTCGATTAGCTGCCAAATTGGCCTGGATGAAATTGGTGCATTTTTGTTGTTTTGTTAGCCCCTATGCCCAGTAAAAATAAAGGCACCACTTTCATCCAGGACGAATACGAGGCAGAACAGGACGCAAGCAGGGAGGAGCACGTGGCAGGCGGACAGGAGGGCAGGCCTGAGATCGTCCCAGTCCTCCAGAATGTGGTTGCGACTGTGAATTTGAACTGCAAGCTCGATCTGAAGAGCATTGCTCTCCATGCCAGAAATGCGGAATACAACCCAAAGAGGTTTGCGGCCGTGATAATGCGAATACGCGAGCCAAAGACGACTGCGCTGATCTTCGCGTCTGGGAAGATGGTGGTGACTGGCGCAAAGAGCGAGAAGGCGTCGCAGGTGGCGTCGCAGCGCTACGCCAAGATCATCCAGAAGCTCGGCTTCTCCGTCTTCTTCGACTCGTTCAAGATCCAGAACATCGTCTCGAGCTGCGACCTGAAGTTTGCGATCAAGCTCGAGGGCCTCGCCTACGCCCACTCGAACTACTGCTCCTACGAGCCAGAGCTGTTTCCTGGGCTGATCTACCGAATGGTGAAGCCTAAGATTGTTCTACTGATATTCGTTAGTGGGAAGATTGTGCTGACTGGGGCCAAGCAGCGTGAGGACATCTTCGAGGCATTCGAGAACATCTACCCCGTTCTAAGCCAGTACAGAAAGCTGTGACCATTTTGCGTAACCAATACCAGTCCACCATAAATTATTGTCCAATAGTGATCACTGTTCTACATTGCCAATGACACCTTCCTATTCCTCTGATGAGTGGTGATTCACCTTTACCGTTGTAAGGGGAATCAGTCAACTGCCTATTCATCTTCTTCAACAGCACCAAAGAAGAATGTTAGCACTGGGACTGAGACCATCACTATTCCAGCCAGAAATAGCAGTTTGGCAAAGTGCCTGTTTTTGGTTCTGATTTCCTCTTCTTCCTTGTCAATGTCCTTGAACATCTCCTCTTTTCCAATTTGCTACTTAACTGGCTGATGAACTGATCAGTGACTGAATTCTACTTGAAAACAAGAAACTCAACCAGGGCGTCTACGACCACTCCACCAGAGGCATCCATCTTCCCCTGCTTCAAAACACCCTTCACTTTGAAAGCAGCAGGGGTGCCGTCGAGAAGGTCGCTCTCCTTGAACAGACACGTGCACAGTCTCCGAAACAGCTCCTCTGACACCTTCCAGGGCCTCTTCAGTGGCACCAGACACTCTACCGTAACCAGTCTGTAACTCGTATTCTCTTTCTCCATTAGGGCTATTCAATATTTATGCTTCTGTAACATGAATAGTTGTTTGTATCAATCTGTAGTTTATGCGACCAATTATGCTTGTATCATGTGAGGACGACGTGTTTGAGGTTCCTGAGGACGTGTGCTGCACGAGTGAGACCCTGAGGCTGTTCATTGGCTGTGGCAGCACCAGAATGACTCTTCCGATCAAGACGAAGCACCTGGAAAGATGCATCGAATTCATGAGATTCAAGCACGCCTCAGAGAGTGGCGAAAGAGAGAGCAAGTGGCTTGAGGCGTTCAAGATCAAGGACGAGGAGGCCGTGGACATGCTGGACGTAGCCAGTTACATGCGACTGTAGTTGATTCCATGCATAAACTAGTTAAGCTTAACTGACTTATTCCAACCCCTGTGAAACATTCACCTTTTTGTGAACAGGTCGTAGGAGACTTCCTTGTATTCGACTATTTCGCCTATGTTTCCCACTGCCAGAATTCTGCCGCCATTCAGGGCGTATCTGACTGCATTCTTGTGCTCGACCTCAAGGACGTTGTTGAACAGGTTCGTCTGAAACAGCCGCATCGGATGCTCCAGCTCAACAACTCCGCCTTCTTTCTCAACCAGAATTCTGTTTGCTGCCACATCCAGCCCGTTTCCAAATAGATGCCCATCTCCTGATCCATATGAATATATCAATAGGGTGCATTCATCATCTCTATATTTCAGCGAGTATTCTCTGATTGTACAGCTTCGTCCTTCTTCTGCCTGCCACAGACTGTAACTCAGCTCCCTGTAGAATTCATCAAATTCAATCTGGTTGTAGAACGTCTTTCCGAATACTTTGCATGCCCTGTTCTTGCTCACGTGGTTCTCGTACGTCACCCACGCACTGCTGCACTTTGAATAGGTCTCAATCATTCTGTCAGTGATCAAAATGGTGTTTCTGAACGAATACTGTGATCCAGCCTTGCTGAAGATGTTCTCGTTGATCTTTGGCGTCTCCCTGAGCTCCTTGGCCAATTCCTGGTAGCTGCTCTTTGCTGCTGTCTCCCTGATGAATTCCACGGCCACTGCTCCCCCTGGGCCCTGCCTTCTCTTTGTCTCCACCCCTGGCAACTCCTCGTTCTTCACCATTTCGTAACTCGCCTTGCAACTGCCCTGTTCCAGAAACTTGTTCGTCATGAAGAACTCCCTGCTCTCCTCTGCCACCCTGTCGCCCTGCTTCACTGTCTGATACTCCTTCTTCAGCTCCTTCTTGAACCTGCTGTTTCCTGCTGGATAGTTCAGAATGGTTGGTGATCTGTTCTCTCCCACCAGTCTCCCTCCACTCAGACAGCTGCTCTTGTGTGACTTGTAGAATGGTATTGCAGTAGTCACAATCTCCCCTGCTTCCTGCTCACTCTCTGAATCAACAAGCGTGAATACTTTTTTATCTCCTGCCATATAGGCGTGATATTCATCGCAAATATAGTGATAGTGGTAGTTAGTTAGTTAGGTGGGGTGGTAGCAACTACAGTGGTAACTACGTTAATTATGGTGTTGGTTATTCAATCTAGTTATTTGCCTATATTACCCTATTACTCCCTACTACACCCCATTACTCCCTATTAGTGTTGTTTCTCTTTTTCACCCATGAATCCATTAGACGAAATTAGCATCAAGGAATTCGTGCTTGATTCATATTCAAATGGCGAGTTCAGCAAATTCTCATTTGGTGACGTGGAAGAGCAGTACACCTGCATCATATTCTACCCACAGGACTTCACATTCGTCTGTCCAACTGAGCTAAGGAAGATCTCGGAACTCAACCAGCAGTTTCTGGACCTGAAGACACGGGTTGTCTGCTGCTCGAATGATTCAATTCACTCCCACAAGGCGTGGTCAAATCGATCTGTTCACGATGGTGGATTGGGGCCAATGAGCATTCCAATGCTCAGTGACAAGAACAACAAGCTGTCGAAGTATCTTGGTCTCTTCAACGAGAAGGAGGGCTACGTCTGCAGGTCCACGCTGATCTACGACAACAAGAATGGGACTGGGAAGTATCTCAGCGTGTACGACGATGCCATTGGAAGGTCGTCCTTTGAGTTGATGAGGCTGCTGGAGGCATTCGACTTCAACGAGGTGCATGGGAACGTATGTCCAATTGACTTCAAACGAGCTAATTAAATGAGACTGCCTTAGTTCTGATTAGTTCTGCTTCTACCCACAACAGCACTCAAACAGCACCGTAAACAACCTCAAACAAATAATTCCAGCTGTAAACAACATGCTACCACTGTTGTTGAGGAGTGCCAGGATGCTCACGTTGGATGAGAGGTGCCAGCAGATTGGGATTGAGCCAGAAGTCTGTCTCAAATACACCAGCAGTGCACCAGAGGCACTGACGTGTGACGTGTATCGTGGATGCAACGATAACACGAGTGTTGGATCAGGGAAGATCAATGTTGTTGATCTGTTGCGGATTGTGAAGGAGATCAAGGCAGGAAAGAAGGACGGTGAGAAGACTAAGAAGTGTGAGAGTGTGCCAGCAAGCACGGCTGGCCAGTGCACCTGTTCCAGTGCACCAAATACCCAGTGCCACGACGTGACAGTCACGCGTGTCCAGTACTCGACAGTGAGCATTGATCGGCCTATCACGCTCTACCGTGAGATGACTACGACAGTGACACGTGTGCGACCAATCACGAACTACAAAGTCACCACGTTCACTGAGACAGTGACAGAGAGTAGGAAGGAGGATGAGAAGACGAAAACGAAGACAACGACGAGTGATGAGGTGCCTAAGACAGTCACAGTCAGCCCAACAAGCAGCAAAACAAAACCAGTGGAGTCATCCACAAGTTATAGCTCAATTCCACCTGTGACAGTGAATGAGACTGTGACCAAAACAGTGACCAAAACAAACCCAGGCGAGACCACACCCCAATCCACCCGCCCTAGTGCAGTCAGGCCATCCAGCTGTGAGCCTGGTAAACTCAGCTGTGATAAAACGTACAATATAAAACTAAGTAGGAAAGAAGTAGACAGACTCATGCGGAAGAAGAAGCGAGTCAGAACGAGGACCATCGTAAACACGGTCTACCGTAAGAAGCGTGGGGACGTGAGTGACGAGACGGTGACAACCACGGTCTACAAGTGATTTGCTTTCTCTACAGTGATTCCCATTTATCATGAGACAGGGGCACTAAGAGCACCAAGCAGGTTGGGTGGAATTGGGTTGCTTTGAGGGCAGCCTGTGAGATACTCCACAACACGCCTGGAAAGTGACAGGATGAAATAGGAGTCCTTTTGGGTGATGCTGGTGAATTGGGCTGAGGTATCCACCTCGAGTTTGTGTCTGACGGTGTCGAGATCCCTACGAAGATCACACGCGTATTTGGCATCGAATGTTTTGAGCTGTTTGTAGAACTCCCTAAAGAGCTTACGGATTCCATTGCAGGTGTTTTCAATTTCAGTGATGATCAGGTACTTCAATTTGCAGAGAATCGTGGACTCGGCTTCAGCAGCAGCTGCATTTGTCAGTTCAAGAAGATGGGTGAGCTGTTCGAATGTCTTGGCCTGGAGACCAAACTCGGTGTCCTCGACGATCTCAGCAACTTGGGAAGGATTTCCCTTTGCTACGTTTTCGATAGTAGTTGCCATTTCACTCTTGATTAGAGCAAGAATGGCCTTGGCCTGTTGCTCAAGACGATCGAATTCAGTTACAACACACTTTTCAAGGGCAGATTGGAAGACAGTCAGGCGCAGATTTATCAGGGCGATGATTTCGGCCTCGAGTTTCGTGATGAGGCCTTTGACCTCGCTGTACGCAGCTGCATTCAGGGCAGCCAGAGACGTGTGAAGCGTAGTAAATGCATTCTCACCTGCCGCATGAGACGCAGTAGTCAGGTTCGTCTGCATGTTCTTGAACAGCAGCTCGATGTCCTTGACTGCATTGTTGGCCTTCTCGTTCGGGACACAGTCTCCGTTCTGCAAGGGCTGGCACGGGTTGCCGTTGCGGTAGCAGAGGACTCCTAGGAATCGGCTCAGGGCTATCAGCATATGCATAAAATAGAAATTGTTTTTATACCTGACACGAACAAATTGTTGCATTTTGTTCGTCTATTAAGCATAATGGACCTAATTGGAAAGTGCCTATATTCTATGTTCCTAAGAACTCCTATCCTTATGAATAACCCTTTCACTCTACAAATATAATTGTCATCTTGTTGTTTTTGTCATTTTTCCCCCTATGATTAACAATATCAAGTTTCTCTGGTACACGAAGGAGGAGGTTGTTAGGCTGTCTGAGAAGGAGGTGAAGGTGGCTGCGTCTCTCGACAAGTTCGGCCACCCTGTTCCAGACGGAATGTACGATCTCGCAATGGGCCCCTGTGATTCCGACCAAGTCTGCAAAACGTGCTCGTTGGACTGCCTCCAATGCCCAGGCCACTTTGGTCACATCCCAATTCAGCCTGTGATCAACCCACTCTGTTACGAAATGCTCTTTCTGATTCTCAGGGCGTCCTGCTCAAACTGCTTCAAACTCAAAGTCTCCCAAAATGAGAAGTTGAATTTCTACCTCGAATTGGAACAGTGCGAGACCAATCTGCGTACGACCAAGGCGGAGACATTCCAGGAGTTTGAGGAGATTCTGGTTGGTGGTGAGCGTAGAAACGGCCACTGCGAGGAGGAGCACCACTCTGTGGCTCTGACCTGGCTCAGAAAAGCAAGCACCAGGGGCAGATGTCCTTTATGCAATGGGACGAACAAAAAGTACAAGAAGGGCGCCAATATGCGCATTCTGTGCGATGATCCGATGGATGGGCTTGTGACTGTGGGAAACCGTGACGTGATGAAGGACGTGAATGCGACCTACGCCAATGACAAGGTGATATTTGACAAGCTGCTGAAGATTGGGGATGACGAGAAGGGTGGAATTGGATTTCTGTTTCTTGAGGTGCTTCCAGTCACCCCCAACAAATTCAGGCCAATTAAGAAGAGAGACGGGTTTGTGTTTGAGAATGCCACGAATGCGCAACTGAACTCGATTCTGACTGCGTCCCTGCTCTCTGAGAGGGACGAGAAGTACTCGGCCGAGTTGCAGAGCCTCGTTTCGCTCTACTTCGACTCGGCCAGGGACCAGAAGCAGCAAGGAATCAAGCAGCTGCTTGAGAAGAAGGAGGGTCTCTTCAGACAGAACATCATGGGAAAGCGAGTCAACTACTCGGCCAGATCGGTGATATCCCCTGATCCGTGGATTGGAACTGGTGAAATTGGGGTTCCACTCGTCTTTGCGAATCAGCTCACGTTTCCTGAGCGAGTCAACTCCACCAACCTGAAGAAGATGCAGGAGCTGGTGACTGGTGGCCCATGCGCGTATCCTGGGGCCAATTTCGTATTGGAGAAGACTGATTCCCAGCAGAAGCTGCTGAGTCTCAAGGTGCTCTCCAAAAGCAGAAGGAGGCAGATTGCTGCTCGATTTGCCACTTCCAGGTGCGAATTCACTGTCTACAGGCACCTGGTCACTGGAGACCGTGTTTTGGTCAACAGGCAGCCATCTCTTCACAAAATGTCGATGATGGGCCACCGTGTCCGAGTTCTCAAGAACGAGAAGACGCTTCGAATGCACTACGTGAACTGTAAGCCGTACAACGCCGACTTCGATGGTGACGAAATGAACATCCACTTCCCACAGTCGCATGCTGCCCAGGCTGAGATTGAGGAAGTCTGCCTGACTGATTTCAACTTTCTGGTTCCGTCTACGAATGAGCCAATTCGTGGACTGACCCAGGACCATCTGGTTGTTGCTGCTGTGATGACAAGCAAGAATGAGATCTACGACCGTGATGAATACCACCATATTGTCCATAGTGCACTCTATGAGGAAGTTGATGGCCCCCTTGTTTTCGTGGATCCATTTCTGACTGTCTCAGATGGTGAATCAAGGCGTGTCTTCTACAGTGGCCTGAACGTAGTCAGCACCGTCTTGGTGAATGTGACTAAGGGGCTTCCAACAAGCCTAACTCACCGATTCAAGTCTAAAATAACAGGGGAGACTGTCATATTTCGTGAATCAGAGATGCTTACTGGGCTACTGGATAAGAACACCCTTGGAACAGCAGTTAACTCGTTGATTCATGTTTGTGGGAAGCTATTTGGCTACAAAATATGCAATAGGCTTCTTACGATATTTGGGAGAATGGTGAATGGGTACATGGCATTACGGGGATTCACATTGGGCCACGACGACTTGCTTCTCGATGAAGAGGGGGAAAAGAGGCTTCAGAACGAGCTACTGGTCAGAAACAGGCGTAGTAGGGTGGAATCAGAGAACAAGAGCAACATTCAGGTGCTGTTGAGGGAGACAAACGGGGCATTGAGTGGGTTACAGGGGCTTCTGGCGAGTTCAATGCAGAAGTCGTTTTTAGGCAACAACATTCTGGCGATGGTGCAATCAGGGGCAAAGGGATCAATGGTGAATGTGTCACAGATTTCGATATGTCTGGGGCAGCAGGAGCTGGAGGGAAAGAGAGTTCCAGCACAGGCGAGTGGGAAGTCACTTGCCTGTTTTGAGGCTGATGAATATTTCACGAGTCCAGCAGCAGGTGGATTTGTCTACGAGAGGTTTCTGACTGGGCTGTCTCCTGGCTCATTCTACTTCCATTGCATGGCAGGAAGAGAGGGGCTGATTGATACGGCCGTGAAAACAGCAAATTCAGGATATTTGCAAAGGTGTCTGGTGAAGCATCTTGAGGGAACTACGATCTGCTACGATGGGACTGTGAGGAATCACAGGAGAATAGTCCAATTTGAGTACGACGGTGATGCAGATCCAGGCGCATCTGTTGGGGTGTTAGCAGCTCAGAGCATAGGAGAGCCATCTACGCAAATGACACTAAACACGTTTCACCTGGCTGGAGTTGCTGGGAAGAATATGACATTGGGGATTCCGAGACTCAGGGAGATTGTGATGGTTGCATCTAAAAACATAAAGACGCCCATAATTAAAATGGCAGTGGATGAGAAGATGGGGATGAAACTGGAACAGGTGTTCAGGCGAGTGACTGCATCTGACTGTGTGGGGCAGCTGTGGGCTGAGGAGCAGTTTGTGAAGGAGAGGAATGCGGTGGCTGATGGATTCGTCAAGCGTGTTGTGGTCACATTCAGAATCCTTGATGAGGAGGGTGCCGTTGTTCATGCAATTGACAATTTGTTTGTCAGTAAGCTTAATCGAATGATCAAGGTTAAATCGACTTCTTGTGGCATTGAAATGAATGAACAAGATGAACAGGTTCATGAGACGAAGAAGGAGGAAAATAGCGATGACGAGAGCACCGATGTGGATGATACCACGGTGGATGGTGAGACTGAGACCAACAAGACGCCCCTGAGTGAATCAGGTGATTCAGATTCATCGGAATCAGAACATTCTCATGGTTCCAGTAACCTCATCCATCTCAGAATGACCAAAAGTGGCCTATATTCCCTGGAAATCAACTTTCAGCCTACGATGACTCAGAATATTCTTCCACTTGCAGAGGCTGTTCTAAGCAAAATTGTGATACGAGAGATTCCTGGGTTTGCTGGTGGCAAAATGGACACTACCCGACCCAACCACCCTGGTCCAGCCACATTCTACCTTGATGGATCCAATTTCACCACACTTTTCAATATCACCCTGATATCCAATAATCCCGATGTATTCTACAATTCGTACTCAAATGACATTCACTCAATTTGTGGCCATTTTGGAATAGAAGCAGCTAGAAATGTGATTGTGGCTGAAATTGAGAGCGTATTCGATGTCTATGGAATCAGAATAGAAACAAGGCATCTTGATTTGGTAGCAGACTATTTGACAAGGGATGGATTGTATCAGGCATTCAACAGGCAATCATTTGACATGGATGATTCAATATTGCAGAGGATGTCATTTGAGAGCTGTTTTGAGAGAGTGAAGGATGCCAGTCTCTTTAGGCTGAGTGACAATATGAACAATCCTAGTGCAAACATTTGTGTAGGGAATATGATTCATAATGGAACAGGCTGCTTTGATCTGCTGTATGATTTGGACATATGAAATTAGTCAATTTTTAGTTGCATATTCCTTGGTGTTTCTTGCTTCCATACGATGTGGCGTATGTTGCAGACCATACTGCAATTACATTGGTTATTTTGACACTGATTTCCTTCACAATCACACAGAGACGGGCTTTCAGTTCCTCAACATTGCCTGTTGCTACTGCATTTGAAGTAAGAATGTTCTGTTCCAGTACACCACAGATATCAACCAGGAGACACTTCTCTGTTTTGGCTAGAATTGTAGTCAAATTGGCGTAGAATTCCTCAAAGAGATTCCTCAGGTCATCTTGAATGATGCAATCCTGATTTCTCATTCCTGCTATCAATTTGTGCTTGCATTTATCATGTTCGCTACCCATTCTGGTTTGTATCTTCCTTGCTACCTTTTTTACATCTTTGAGATCATCTCTTTCATCACTCTCATCAGGTTCACTGTTCTCTCTTGAACCATCATTTGATCTTGGATGATCATTTGGCCTACCGTTTCTCCTTGATCTTGAATCGTCATTTGGTTTAGAAACATCTCTAGGTTCAGCAATCAGTGCAGAGACCTCGCTGGCTAAGGAAGTTCTAAGTGATTCCATTTGGTTGCTGATAAGAGAACTGAGATCACCATCCTTCTTGCAACAAAGCACTTCTACGGCATCCTCCAATTCATCAACCAATGCCTTGATTTCACTCTGCTGCAAAGAGAAGCATTTGTTGATGGCTGCCTCAATAAGCTCCTCCATCTCATTGCAGTTGATCTGATTTCCTTCGCATATTACATTCTCAGTTGATTCGTAGGCCTTACAGATCCTGACCTGGAGCTCCTTGATCAGGACGGAAATCATCTGTGAGAGATACGCGATGGTGGTCGTGCAGTCGCCCTCCCTGTCTCGTGATTCCTTCTTGTACTTTGGCTTCTTCCTGTAGGGAATACACCTTTCAGTCGAAGAGGAGTCGCTGTCGTAGCAGTAGCTCACTGCATCCCTGCTGGTCAGGTCCTGCCTGTTGGCATAGCCTTCGAATGCAAAGCAGAGCAATGCGTGAATCATTGTCAACATACTTTATGCTTCATTTCTTTTTTTATACTTATACGAACAAAATACACACATATTTTGTTTATCTGATTAAGCTTATTTCATAGTTAATTCATTCATATTGCCCCTGTATTCTACTTCATATTGTTTCATTCATTTACTAATTGGTAGTGTCTTCATTTCCACTGGTCTTATCTGTTACAATAGTGGTATTGCTCCTGATAATCCTGATGATACTGTTGTGGTGCTGTTAGAAATTGTACTGGATAAACTCCTTCAACGTATCCACAGCCTGTGAGTCTCTCAATCAGCCTCTTTAGGATCGAAACCACCAAATAGGCGTCTTTTGAGAGAATGCGATCAATGGCATCAGAGATGTTGTTTTCCAGGTGCAATTTGGTCTGTTCAATCTGCTTCTTTTGCTGTGCTACGAAAGCAGCATCCAATGCTCGTGCATTCTTCTCAAACTCCTTGAACAGCTTTGCAATGGCTGCGCTAATCAGGGCCTTTTCATTTGCAATGCACTGGGCAATTTTAGAGAGGATGTCCTTCTCCTGTTTTGCGTAGGAAGCAAGCAAGGCACCTGTGATTAAGTTGGCTGCTGCAAATGCATCAGATTGGTATCCATTTTGGGTGTCCTCGAGATCGTTTTTAATGGCAGGTGGCGATTCCTGGGAGAGAGCGCTGATTTTGGCAGCGATGTCGTCTTTGGCCTGTGCAAGGGCTGCTGCTCCCACGGTACGTGACTTGGCGAAATCAGCTCGAATTGCATGTTTGATGCAAAAGAGAAGGGAAATCAGCCTCTCTTTGACAAGGGCAAGGACGTCCTGTTCGAGATGCTGAGCAAGGGCGTAGAGTTCGGAAGCAGTTCGTACGTCGATTTCAAGGAGTGACCTGTAGAGCTCACGAAATGCGTCATTGATTTCACGAATAACAGCCCTGTACAGGTTGTCATTCAAACTCTGTAAAATGAGGCCAATTTCCCTCAAGGCCTGGCAAGCAGCCTCAGATGGAACACACTCATCTGGTGCAATGGGCTCAGGTGGGCAGTAGTCGGGCCTACATGGCTCAAAGCATGGGCTGTAGCACGGGTTGCTCAGTACAGCAGCGGCCCTGACCCGTTCAGGTGGGCAGAAATTCGTGCATGTTAGCGAAAGGATGTGCTTTGTGAACCCCAACATATGCATAAAATCACGTTTATTTTTATACTTAAAATGCATAAAGCATGAAATCAATAATACCCTTCTTTACAACAACTAATAAAGAAATGAACAGAAGCAGAATACAATATCCAATATCTGTCAGGATACTTAAATATTGACAATATTACGTGTCAAACTCTCTTCTATGTCTCCTAAAATATTTTATCCCATTCATATGACTAACAAAACCATAGCAGATGAATCTGAACTCACAATGGATTCTATACTTTGGAAAGCAGTCTATGCCTCTCATAAGCTAACTAAGAGCAAGTTAGAGACAGTCTGTCTCTCTGAAATTATCGAGCAGTGCAAAAAGAAGGAACTGTCCCTTATGAATGCAGCCATAATTCTTCTGGCTCTCTCCAAAATAACCAGACGGAAAACAAGACACATTCTGGAAGAATGTACGCGATTCCTGGTGGCTGTAAATGGCCAACTCAGAGCCAAGGAAACCAGACAAAAGCGCAAGGTTGAAGCTGGTGTCAATTCATCCGTTATGAAGGAAGACGTCTTTCAGAAGACGTCTCTTCATCTTCAACAGGAATCAGAACAGTTCAATTTCAACTCAGGTGGCTTCGATCTTGACATTCCAAGTCACCTTGAGCCTGAGCTTGTTCGAAACAACACGAGTGACATCATGAACATTTCCAATCCAAATCTCACCAAAAACACGTCTTCTGCTTTTGAAAGAGTCAAAAAACCACGGGAAATTGAAGACAAAGTCATCGAATTGAACATTGAAGCAATGCATAAGAAACTGCTTAAGAAGTCGACTGAAATCGATCTTCTCAAGGAATCCAAATGCGTCCTTGAACACGTTGGCCCTGCCCTATTCGTGAATGAGATTGTCCTGAATGCAATAAAGACTGAAATTGACGCCTACAACGCAGAAGTCATCAGAAATAGCACTACATTGCACGAGACTGGCCTTGGACAGTTTGAAGACGTCCATCAGGCCGATTTCGACTTCGCAAACGGCCACGTCGCCTCCGATGACCCAAATCGGCCTCTTTTGAATTTGCATGAAATTGGAGACGAATTCGTGTTCCACGAGGCCATGGCGACACTGCCACGGGAAGAGCAGGCGCGCCTCTTCGTTGGCCTTCTGGCTGCTCTGACTGCCTCCACACACTCCGCCACACAAAATAGCCCATTTGGAGACATCTTCGTTGAAAAAATCGAATAAGTTTATTTCAGTTCCAACAGTCTGGCCCTGACTTTCTTCTTAAATTCCTCACTTTCCACCAGCTGCTCCTTTCTCTCTGTTTCGCGCCTCTTGATCTCCTTCTCTGCCTTCATAGCCCGCGAATAGATCTCGTCGCTCAGTGTCACGTACTTCCAGCCAAACTTGCTCAGAAGCTGCCCAATCGTGCACGTCCTCCTCTCTACGTTGTTTGTGACCACGTGCAATGCTTCTGGGAACATCACGCGCTCTACGCCCACGAACTGTGCTGGAATCGCCTCGTAGCATCCGAGTTTCCCCAGTGCCTCTCCACCCCTGTTTGTCTTTCTCTGTACCATCGTCCTTAGCACTTTGAAAAAGTATTTCGATGGCTCCTTGTAGTGGAATGCTCCTCGCATTGGATTCACAATGCATCTCTTCCTCTTCCAGTCCTTGTACTTTCCAACGTGTCTTTCAAGTGGCCCTGTGAAAATGGCTCTTTCACATGCGACCACGTCCACTTCGTAGCCCTCGAGAAGCAGCTTTGCCACCCGACTGGCCAATTTGCCTACGACATGTCCACTTGCATCTACAACCACCTTTCTACTTAAACACTCATCATTGTTGCAGCAGTCACCATTGTTGCAGCAGTCATTGCTATTGCAGCAATTATTCTGATTACTCATTGGGTCAAAAATTTGCTAAATTTCTTTTACTAAGGAATTTGCCTAACTACCCATCATTCTCAATTATATGACTAACTACCTACTATAATACTATTATCGTTAATTTACAGGTGAAATAGTAGTCAAAACTAGCCTCTGATACCAGCAATCCTCTGCTTGCTTGTATCCAATACCACGTCGATGTTTCTGTACCACATCCTGTTTCGTACAATCCACATCTGTGAGCAGACTCCACAGAGCATCACAACAGAATTAACCAGAAATGCGGGAATAAGCGACAAATCGTCAAAGAAGGCAGGCGACATTCGAACCAGAAAGTAGGAGCCACCAAATGAAAAGAGAAAGATGCAGAAGTGCGTGGTGTGGTTGTAGATGAGGCGGAAGCAGAGGAGAATGGCCACGTGAGAGACACCGAAGCCAAGCACAACCTCAGTCTCAGCCTGGTTGCGGCCAACTGCCTCAAAATGGCGAAATGGAGCCAGAATGTGGTCAGCCACGATGCCAGTGTACGCCACGATGTAGCGGTTGGCAAGAGACATCGTGTGAGACGCAGTGAGTCTGTAGACGACGTGCAGGAGCACGGAAACAAGGACGCCTATGACCAGGGACGTGGTGACGCCCTGAACTAACGAGAGTGTCATTTGGTGCGAGATGTTGTTTGAAATGAACCTGAGCGTGTTCAAATGGATCTTATTTGTGATGCTGTAGAGGAGTAGAAGCTGTAGTAGAATGTATGAGAGTGTGTATGAGGCAATTCCAAAGAAGGCGACGTAGAAGGCCATGCATGCGAAGAGGAGGCGGGTGGCTGGCGGCCTGGTCGCAGCAAGGCGGGCTGACTCGAAGAAGGAGCCGTTGAGGTAGTTTAGGCAGAAATCGGATATTTCAAAAATCATAGGGCGAACTAAACAAACAACAAGGCGCCTAAACAAATTTGTCAAAATTTACCCAATGTTTTTGAGGAATTCACAGATGTACGCGATAAAGAGGTTTCTGTACCAGAACAAGGGGATTGTGGTGCCATTTGGGAAGCAGGGAATGCATCCGACACTGCGAATGAAGAACTGCGTCGTCCACAAGGGACTTCGAACTCTTTCGAGCAAGGCGTATCTTGAGAAGCACGCGGCATGGCAACACGCGTGGTTTCTGGTCACGACAGAGGGATATGCGAGGCTGAGGGACGAAGTCGGCCTCAGCGACGCCACTGTGCAACAGGAGAATCAGCTGGAAACAAAAGCATAAACAGTATTTAAGTCTAATTTGTTTTGTCCCTGTTTTCAAGAAGATCGTCTTCCGGGAATGAGAAGTTGTCGAGAAAGACGCGTTTTGGTCGCAAGAAGGCGTTTCTGGCTTCGAGGAGAATCCTTTCCGCCATCTGCCTGACGTTTCCGACTGACGCCCTAAGAATATTGAGTCTACGAAGCTGGACTTCCTGAAATATTGCTGGATGCATTCTGAGGAGAACTAGGACGGCGTAGAGGATCCTGGTGGCTGCCTTTGACTCTCCAACACCGTCTGTTGCTGCCAGAATGAGCCTGTCTGCCACCTGGACCATGAATGTCCTGCATCCCCTATTAATTATACTTCTTTCTGCAATTTGAAGAATGAAGAACAGAAACCCCTCAACACGGGCATTTTCTGGTCGAATTGCATCCAACACGGCTGCCTCGAAGCCACTGAAGTGGAATTCGGTCTCCTGCTGCAACAGATAGACCGTCATTAGCGTCGGAATCCCAAGCTCCTCGTCCCCAAGGCACCCCACAAGCTCGTCGTAGAGATTCTTCGGATTCCGAATCAGAGGAAGCAGCTCCGCCGTCTTCTCGATCACCTCCGCCTTCCTGTTCTCCCGTAGCACCTGCTTCAGCTCCAGATCGATGCTAAACTGCGCCAGTGTTTCAGCATCAAACGAGCTCGTCATTTCAGAAATGCGACTGAGAATCTCGACGACTCCATCGGTGTCGCCGCCCTTAGCACGACCCAGTGCCACAATCTGCGCCGCCAGCTGCGCCATTTCGCCCTCTTTCTTCTCTTTTTCCCTTCTCATTTTCTGGCCCACCTCCATCTGGGCAGAATCCTCCTCTTTTTGAAACCAAAACAGCCTATGACTGGGCCAGGTGAGTTACGGCCTATAAATCACCCAAATGCATGCGGCAACAACCACTGCCACTGCACAGAAAGTGAGTCCTTTCTTCACGACCTCGATTCCAACTGTCTCGTTGAATTTGACTGTTTCAATCCGCCCATCCAGGCTGTACAGGAAGGTGCGACCGAGATTCTCCCTGATTCGAATTCCTTCCTTTCCCACCGTAAACTCCTCTGGCTGCGCCAATACGCCGCAAATGAATGCGAATGAGATGGTCTCCCCCGATATCTCGATTCTGTAGCAGTCACCTGCCCAGTCCAGGGCGTAGCTGACTCCGCCGTGTCTCCTCACTGCGAATATCCTCCTTGGTGCCAAACCAGTTGCCCCAGTTTCCCCGTGAATGACCGTCTTGTCCTCCTTCTGCCTGAAATCCGCGTCCTCGTAGATTTCACCTGGCATTGGGCCAAATTTCTCAAAATTGCTGAATTCAGCCATGGTCAAATTCGACTACGATGAATTCGTAAAGCATTTTCTGAATGAGATTCTGAACCGATCCAAGGGCCGTGGATTTGAGATCGAGGTGCGAATTGGAACAATTCAGTCGACTGTGACCAGAAACAGAATGTTTCTCAGGACGATGCATCCCGTAGTCTTCGCTGAGCTGCCACCAGGCGTGAAATTCAACACGGACGTGGGCGAGGCGTGGCACAGCCGCGTCAGGCGCGAGATGGCTGCGGCCGTGACGGCTGAAACCAGAGACGTCGTCTACGTTGGGTCTCATTGCAGGAAGATCGTAGGAGAAGGAAAGGCTGTTTACGAGAGGAAGTTGAAGAGGGAGTCAATTGTGGTATTCATGCCCAGGCACAAATACGACATGAAGGTGTCTGTTGCGATAGAGAAGCAGATTGGGGAGCCAGGGGCGTTCAGGCCGAGCTACGTGCGAGAGAGGCAGAGGACGAGTCTGCAAAGGGAGCGATGCGTGATCGATTTGACGAAGGTGGCTGCTCACAGGGCGGATTCACAGGGTGGATCGGAAGAAGGAAGAGTCGAATACGAAATGGAGGTGGAGATCACGGACGAATCAATCACGGTGGACGAGTTGTACGAAACAGCAGAAAGGTTGATGAGGTTGAAGTAGGGGTAGTTAGGGTGGTAGAGTAGTAGGGGTAGTTAGTAACATGAATATGGTAGTAAATATGGTAGCAAATATGGTAGCAA
>LWDP01000038.1:0-18526 GCA_002087915.1 Enterospora canceri
TAGGTTTGGATAAAAACTTTACTACCCTCATTTACAAGGTAACAATTATATATTACACATTACCTATTAACATCATATTAATATAGTAAGGTTTTTGAATTGGACGTAATCTTTATTGACATAAATATAAACAGAAATCACCAAACCCCATTTTGTAAACATTCTGAAACAAACCTGTTTGCTTGGGTTTTTGAAAGTACTACGTCTTTCATTGAGGTAAAGCTACCTACAAGTGTTTTATGGTGTCATGTTTGCTAGCTGGTGTTATTTGCCTTTGTTTACTTTTCCGGGTTGCCCTAGTACACAAACAAAGCCCATGGCAGAAGTAGGAGACATAGAAGAAAAAGGTGGAGTTCGGACTCATGGGAGTCGGGTGCTCTTCATGGACAACAAGAACGTCGAACAGTACAAGGAGAGCAGCCAGCTCTCCTTCTACGAGCAGAAGCTGTACCTGGAAGCAAAAGCAGAGGAAAATGACGTATCCTTGCTTCACAAATTCACTCTGATTCTGACTGGTGCATTTTGGCTTCTATTCAGCATCACATTCGTCTGGTTGCACCAGAAACTGTTCAGTAGCATCGGAACTGATTCGTATGAGAATGCAATGGGATGGGCAGCAGCCAGGGACATTGGAATTGGCTGTGTTGTTTATGTGCTGATTATTGGGGGATTGAGACTGTTTTGTAGGAGAATGAGATTTAGGTGAAAATGAGAAGAAAAGTTTTGCCCAGATGGAAGGATGCCAATATTTGTTCAAGACTGAGAAGGTAGAAGACTGCAGACAGGGCGTATCACAGATCAAGGCGAACATTTCTGTAGTGGAGAGTGTGGCTGACTTCGTGGCAAAGACACTTGGGCCATATGGGTTGGACAAGTTGTTCTACGGCAAAAAGATGCTGCTTACGAATGATGGAGCAACGATAATGGAAAACATGGAGTTCAAACACCCAGTAGCACAGCTTCTGACCAGTCTATCCAAATCACAGGACCAGGAGGTGGGAGATGGAACAACAAGTGTGATTGTGCTGACTGGTGCACTTCTCACTCAGCTTAAGCCACTGATTACGGCTGATTTCTCAAGAGATGAGCTAAGAAAAGTGTTGAATACCTGTTTGACTGAATGCATAAAGCACCTAGATTCACTAAAAGTTGAATTCAGTGAAGAGAAGCTGGTGAAGCTGGCTGAGACGTGCATGACGAGCAAGAACGTGAGAAACGAGCGTGGCCACTTTGCAGAGATGCTGTGTGGCGTGCTAAATTCACGAAACAAGGATTTCAACCTGAATGTTGTGAAGATGCCTGGTGGATCACTGGGTGATTCAGTTCTGGTTGACGGTGTTGCATTTGAGAAGACATTCACGTACGCTGGATACGATCAGCAGCCTAAGAGAATCGAACACCCTCTCATTGCGTGCATTGATGTCGAACTAGAATGGAAGAGTGAGAAGGAGAATGCTGAAATCAGAATCAGCAGCACGGAAGAGTACAAGAAGGTGGTGGATGCGGAATACGCGATATTGGAGGAGAAATTGGATGATTTGATCAAAAGTGGGGCCAATGTTGTGCTAAGTACCAAAAGTGTAGGCGACTATGCTACTCAATATTTTGCAGCAAAAGGCGTCTTCTCATTGGGGCGAGTTGGAGACCTTGATAAAATATGCAGGGCATTTGGTGGTGCCGCATCAACAACCACGAAGTATCTGAGTGTGGGACAGGCAGATCTGTTTGAGGAGAGGCAGCTTGGAAACACGCGATACAACTACATCAGTTCATCAAAGACGAATGTGAAGACGCTGATATTGAGAGGACCAGGAGAAGAAGTCGTAGAGGAGGTTGAGAGGGCCATTCACGACGCAGTTTGCGTCGTGAAGAAGGCAGTGAGCTCACAGGGGATTCTGACTGGTGGTGGATCAGCTGAGATGGCAATGAGCACAGTTTGTAGGCGACTGTACCAAAAAGCAGAAGGAAGAGAGAAATCGCTCTACAGGGCCATTGGGGCTGCATTTGAGAAGATTCCAGTTCAACTGGCTGAGAACTTTGGTCTGGATCCGATCATTCAGATTCAGAAACTCAGGAAGATGCATGCATCTGTGAATCACCACTATGGAATGACACTCTTTGGACCAGCAGACATGCATAGCATTGGCGTGTTTGAGCCAGTGGACGTGAAGAAGAACATGGTCAAGGCGGCATTCAGCACAGTTGACGTGATTCTATCAATCAATGGAACACTCATCAGTGAAAATCAATCTCAATAAAATGTTTTGAGCCCAGGCAAATGAACTCGTTCTATTTCCCAATTGAATTTGTCTATGAAGACGGATTCAGAGACAGGGACGAATTGGTGGAAAGAGTGGGAGAGATAGAGCAGTTGAAGATTGTGGATGAGCTGTTCTTCAGCAACCTGATTCTCTCAATTCAAAGGGGAGAAGATGTCAAGAAGTTTGTTAGGCAGTTTTGTCCAAAAATGGATTCGATGCTCTGTATAACGATAGAGGTGAGGATGAATGAAAGTGAGACAGAAGAGGAAATGAGCATTGTGTACAACAAGGAGACACTTTCTGAGCAAATTGAGATGCTTCTCTACAGCTGTAGAAGAAGGTGGGAGAAGACCATTAGAAGTCATTCTGGGCTGAATTCATTCACGAGTTTGTTCAAAACACCCTATGCAACAAAATGCCTGGCAGATGCGTATTATTATACGAAGAACTTTAGGATGGCTGAGCAATTTTATCGGAAAATTGTAAGGAACTACGCGTTGTATACGGACAGGATGATAGGTCTCTGTGGTCACCAAAGAGGATCAGATACAATGACGATATTCGCAGCAGACATATACATGGCAAATGACGAATATGACAAGTTGTACGACTGTAGAAAAGTATGTGGAATCAGGGAGCTACGAGACGCAATTGAGCTCCATCTGTTCCGTAACCTGGAGAAAACGCAGTTTGGAACAGCAAAGCAGCTTGTGATCCTCTACAACCTGTTCAAGAATAGTATTAGCATAAACAATAGAGACGAAACAAACAAAATGTATAATTTGTTTGTTCAAAGTATAAATAAACTTAAGATGCATAAATCAGAAGAGGAGAAGAGAATGTGGAACAGAATCATCGAACGAGCCACTGCCGAATACAAAGAAAGCAGCATCGATAAATAGTTTAGTGCAAGAATGGCTACATTCCGTCTGCCTTGTCAATTTGGTGGAGCATCTGCCTCATTGCCAACTTTTTGTCGACTGAATCTGCATCCAGACAATTCACGCGCTTTGTGACCTCCTCGTTGTAGATGTGGTCTCTGATGCGCAGTTTCATCGTGAACTCTCGTCCCACAACTCCCTTCACTGCCGCAGCCACCTCGTCCAAATCGGTCTCCCTCAGCGCATTCAGCTCCTTTGCGCCCATTCCAAGCATTTTCTGTGCTGCGTTATCGAATGCCGTCATCCAAAACTGCCCAGTGAAGTCGCTCACACACATTGTGACCATGTACCTGTAGCCGCATTCTGCGAATACCTCGTTGCATTTCTCACACCTGAATTCCCCATTCTCCTCCTGAGTCACCTTTTTGGTGCATCCGTCACTTGGACAGGACGTGTAGAGCAGCTGATCCTCTTTCACGAAGACAACTGTCCCCCAAATCACCCCAAACTCGGCATTGCTCTCAATCAGATCACCAATCATCTGCCTTCTCCCAGACGCCCTTGGCTTCTCAAGAACGACGTTCTTTCCCACTGTCTCGTACCACGCTGTCAACTCAACCACTTCCCTGATATCGTGATTCACCAGAATCTGGGCACTTCCAACTGATCCAAGGGCGATTCCGTTGTATTCTGATGCCCTGAATCCCTTGAACACGGCCACAGTCCCCTTCTCGTAGTCACCAGCTGCCTTCTCTCCCCAAAGTGTCACACGAGCACTCCCTGTCTCATCATAGACCACCATGTCTCTCTTATCAACCTCCTTGCCACTGCTCTTCACCGTGATTGTCTGTGATGGATACACCTCCTTGATCACAGCCACCACGTCAACCAGCTTATTCGTCTCTATCTCAGACACCTTCTTGAATTTGAAGCAGTATTCTGGCATTGTGGTGTCATCTATGAGTTCAACCGTGGACTTCTCTTCCAGGTGGATCTCATAGTCGAAGTTGTTGCTGCTGTAGTTCTTGTTGGCCATCTTCACCACCCCCTGTGTGAATCGATAGACGCGATTGTTCTCAATCAGTGGATGAAACTGCTCAACTGCACTACCAAAACAGACGACCTTGCATTGCTGCGTGTGATCGATGATCTCAAACGAGAACAGCTGCCCCTCCCCATTTTTGGTGTTGAACTTCCTGATCGTGGATTTGTCAACAACTCGCCCACGAACAGCCCAGCTGTTCAGAAACGGATTCAGGTCCCTGATGCTCAGACACCCTGGCTCAGTCGACTTGCGTCTTTTGGTCGTCCTATCACCCTGGACGGTGTTCTTCTTGTTTTCTAACTCCTCCTTCTTCTTCTCTAACTCCTCCTTCTTCTCACTCGTCACACTCACTGGTGATCCAATCTCATGGTCACATTCTTCCTGGGCCAGAATCGTATTCACCAACAGGTAGGTCGTGGTGTCCTTCTGTCTGGTACTGAACAGCCCCAGTCTCACAACCATGTTCTCCTTCAGCTGCCCATTCTCAATCTGCATGCTCAGCTGTGATGAGAATATTCCCCTTGCAAAGTGTCTTCCATCACTCAGATTCAAGTAGTAGCGCGACTTCCCATCCTGCGTCTTGATCTTCACCATTGCATTGATTTGGACTACTGGATCCCTGTACAGTTCATCATCCTTCTTGTTCTGGATGAGTGCTAGTATTGTTCCATGCCTGACTTCCATTGGGGTAAAAAGTGACTGGAAATGACCCATGGAACACGTCTACTACCGTGGAACAGATGACGTGGATGAAATAGCAAGAAGGAATCCAGGATATGTCAGAATATACGCCAGAAGAAGTGTTACCAGTCTAAATGGAATACGAAGAGAGACAATCAGACTGATGGAAGGTGGAAGCAACAAGTCAGATGACATCCTGTACATTGTGAGCCAGAATAAGCACGAGAGCATCTCTGACTATTTCCCAGTAGCAATGAAAGTGGACTATACGATGAATAGTCCAGTAGGAAAGAGAATCAAACACGATGCACCTGTTGAAATCAAGAAGACCAAACAAACCAACATTCTGAGCTATTTTGTCAAAAAGCAGTGATTGATTAATTCTCAGCTATGTCCTGCAGGTGCTTGTCTATTTCTGGCCCATCGAGGACTCTTGTTCCATTCTTGCCCAGAACAGTCACGCTGATCTCAGTGTGTTCTGCTTCTCGCCCCACACTCTGCAACAGGGCACTTATTCCAATTCTGATGAGATCTGCTTCAGGGAGTCCCCTCTTGTAATGCTTCTCTAGAAAAGTGGTCATTTTTGACTCATCTTCTCCTGATGCACATGCAAACATCTCGTAGTCAATGGCTGATAGATCGGTGTAGTAGAGTCGGAATGAGTCATTGACTGGGCCAAACACGTGGGCAGCAAAGGCAGGGCATCTCACGTAGCTTCTCTGGATGTAGGCCTGATATTTATCAGCCAGGTTTCGTACAAAAATATCAGCTGAGAGGGGACATCCCAAATTGTACTCCTTGGTTGATGCCAATTCAGTAGCATTCTTGATGACCTTCATTACGTCACCATAAATGCCAGTTATTGCGATCCAAATTGTGTCTGACACCCTGTAAACCAGGTTGATTTCCTCCTCCTGCAATTTTGCCCTTGGAATCCGCTTGTTTACGACCACAACACAGTCATCCGATGTGAGTGTGATGAGCTGTGTGGATGCATTCACTGCTGTTAGAGCGTATTCCACCTGTGCAATCTGCCCATTGCTGTCGAAAATGTGGTAGAGCTTCTCTGTTATTTTATTCATTGTTAGGGCTATTTTTGTAGTAGATTTTTCTGATTAGTGCTGTGAATTCCTTATCCAGGTATTTGTCGATTATTTTGAATAATTCTTGTTCTGGGTGTGTTTTGGTGGAATATTGCACTGGTTGATAATGAGAGAGGGTGATAAACCGCATATTTGGATTCAAGTCAACGAGGGTGTTCAGGTTGTGTGTGATGAAGAAGACGTGTGCATTTGATTTGAATAGTTTGATGAGAGTGGTGGATGGAATTGAGACTTCATCAACCAAAATGAGTGTGGAATTGGTGATATTGGTTGGAACTGATCTGGTTGAATTGTAGTGGATTATTTGGTTGAATTGTGGGATGGATGAGTTATCAGAGGCTGGAATTCCTGCACCAAGGCTGTTTAAGATGGATTGCTGTGCTAGATTGGTGCAATAGGTGCTTTTTCCAATTCCATTTGGACCAGTAATGGCAACAAATGGCCGTTTGAAGGTGTAGGATGTTCTGATGGTGTTGATCTTCTCTTGTTGAATGAAAATGGGCTGTGTGTCGTGGATTGAGATGGTGTTGGATTTAGTGGCAACAAATTGGTGTGTTTGATACTTCTCATTGAATTTGTTGATTGCGTAACAGACGTCTAATTCTGCTACTTTTTGTATTGCATCTGAGATGAAACTTAGGTGCTTTCTGTGATTCTCTATGAGTGAGTAGCAGTGTTTTCCAACCAATTCAATAATCTGATCAAGGGTGTGTTCAATCTTACAATTGATTAGATCCAATTCACTGCACCTGTATAGCGCATATTGCTTATTCTGTTTGTGTATTTTAAAGGCATCTAAATTGATTTTGAAGGTGTTTTCTACTGTTTTGTTCTGTTTGAAATAGCAGTGTGATAATTTGCCTATTGCTTTTGAATCAGGGAATCGAAACACTTCGAGATTGAATTGAGATGTTTTGTCTGTGAGAAATGCATCCAGCTCTCTTGTGTTTTCCTTGTATATTTTGACTGCTAGATCGAGGTAATCGTTGATTCCAGGCTGTACCATATTGACTATGTTGTTTTCATAGATTCGTTTTTCATTTGGTATGAAATCAGGTTTGATCAATTTGTAGAGACATTCCTGCAGTTTCACTAATTCATTTTGGTAGATTGTCTCAATGTGCAATTCTTCAAGCAGTGAATTCAGAGAAATACACCCGTAAACCATTGATGTGATATTAAGTATGAAGAATGATATGGAACCATACTCTGTTAAGGACATGGATGCGTTGAGACTGAGGGGATTCTCTTCAGATGTGTTGGTGTTGGTAGTTGATTCATCACTGAATACTCCACTTGTGATTATTTTGTGTAAAAATGGCATTTCATCAAGAATATTCCTGATTTTGAATGATTCTTCTTTAGAATTGTGCAATTTGAGAGCAATGGCTCTTCTGTTTAGCGTGTGATCTGCATCCGTAATGATGTTCTTGAGGTTGTCTTGTAACAAGTGTTTTCCAACAATGGTTCTGACCAGTTTCATCTTGGAGAAGATGCAATTATTGTGGTTAAAAAAACCAATATCAGTATCAGGATCACTTCTATAGTTTCCAGTGGTTATGGGACATCTAAAATCACAAATAATCTCAGTCATACTTGCATAGATATCATTGAAGTCAAATTCGCTCACAACAACCTTACAAGTGAAACCCATATTCCTATTATTGAGTATTTTGTATAGTCTTGAATTGACAAATAATATCGTACATTTCAGCTGATTTGCATCAATATCAGTTATCTGCTCCTGTTTGATCACCTTATACACCTGATTAAGATATACCACAAATAGTTCATTGGTATTATCTCTTATTGCAACTCCAATATATTTAGTCATGCATAAACAAATTACGAATTTATATTTCATTTAAGCTTAACTTGCATTTTGTTTACAGTGACCAAAGTGTCAAGTTTTAGATGTTTGTAAACATCTTAAACCCCCCTAAATGCCAGTTGATGAATCAAAAAATTTGGCATTCAATGACCAGGTTGCGAGCATCTCAGTTAATAAGAGAATGGCGTACGAAGATTACATCGATATGGATGCGTTAGACTGTCGCATTAGCTACAAAGTACAGGAAATGTTGAATGAGATTGAAAATGAGCTGATTATGGAGAGCACCCATGTGCTCTACAACGAACACGGCAACAAGAAGACCAGAGCGTATCTGCACGCCTTTAGATCACTGGAAATGAAGACAAACTGCTTTCAGAATGCAGAAGAAGATCTGTTTGAAATCGATGGAGTAAAGGATGCAATAATTGAGCAGATGATGGAGTTTGAAACCAACGATGCGCTAGTTGTCTCAATCAAGCGAAAGAAAATCAAAGACAGGTTCATTGGAATGGACAAAGACTCTGTCTTTATTGAGTCACTCGATGGGAAGACACTTGAATACACGTACAGGCAAATAGATGAAGACGGCATCAAGTTCGAAAAAGAAATCTAGTGACACCAATTGATTTATTAATGGATTTGGCTAACTGTATTTTCCACCCATGTTATTGTTATTGAAAAACAAAGAGCTTATTCTAATATTCATGGTATCGTACATCGTAAAGACGTACTGCATATCAAGAGGCAATGCACCAATATGGGATGAGTCACACTTTGGGAAGTTCGCATACAAGTACCTAGCAGGCCTATTCTACTTTGACGTGCATCCACCACTTGGGAAAATGATTACGGCATTTGCTGGCTGGCTCAGTAACCAGCACGAGGCAAACTACGATTACGAAAAATACAGTGAATACCCCGTAAACTACGATTACGCGTTGAACAGATCACTTCACGCGGCAGTTGGCTCGGTTGTGCCTGTGTTTGGCTATTTGATTTTAAGACTATTTGGTTTATGCAAATCAAAGAGTCTTATGGGAAGCATGTTGTTCATTTTTGATACAGGAATGACCATGATATGCAAGATAATCGTCCTAGACTCGCACATGCTTGCATTCACAGCACTTACATCCTATCTCATGTGTAGATACCATTTTAGCACAACATTAGAACAGAGAAACAGACTTCTGCCTGTGATAGGGCTGTCTCTGGGATGTACGATCTCCATCAAGTGGATTGGATGCCTTACAACCGTCTTTCTTGGCGCATATATCGCATCACAGCTGCTTGTCATTTTTTACACAAAGAGTCTCAGACTCTTTTTCAAACAGCTTGCTCTCTGCTCCCTGTTTCTGATTGCACTGCCATTTGCCATCTACTTTGGTCTCTTTCTGATTCACTTCCGCATCTGCAGTGAAACCACCGCTGATTCTGCTTCATTTTCCAAGGAATTCAATTTCAGGCTCAAAAAGAATCCCTACGAATCAAGTTACAAATATGTCACATTTGGTAGACAAATCACAATCAAATTCCCAGGTGGCTACCTACACAGTCATCCACACACGTATCCTGATCACCTGAATGAGACCAATATGCCAAAAGAAGAATACGCAAAACACCTTCAAGTAACGGTTTACAAGCCCAGGGATGAAAATAACGTCTTCTTTATGCAACAAATTGGAGAGGCACCAGTTGTCTCTTTCGTGAAATTTGGTGATGAAATAGCACTGTTGCACAATGAGACAAAGGCGTACGTCTCCATTGAAGGCGCCGCTGCTTTCACCACCAAAGATCTTCGTGTTACGGCCTATAAGGGCAAAGTGACTGAAAACTGCATCTTCGTTGTTGAGAAAGAAGAGGGAACTGGAACTGGAAATATCGAGGCAATGTCACCATTCAGACTACGTCACAAGGCAACAGGGAAGTATTTGCGAGATTCACTCGAAGAGCTCCCAAGTTGGGGATATTCTCAAAATGAGGTGGTGGCCTCAGAATCCAACCAGAATTCCAACGTGCTGGTTGAAGAGAATCACCACAGTGAACCAGATGGAAATGAGTTGTTGCAGTTCAAAAAGAGAAGTTTCATCTGGGACTTCCTGGAAATGCAGAAGCAGATGTTTGTGGTGAATCAGGGGCTTACGACCAGTAGGGAACTTGAGCCACATCTGATTGAATCCATGCCACATCAGTGGTTTGTGCTTACCAAAGGCGTGAGACTGGTGGGATGGGACAACACATACCGCTACTACCTGCTTATGAATCCAGCACTGCTCTATTCCACATCAGTCTCAATCATCTACACTTTATTCAAGCACATCATCAGCTTCCTGAAATTCAAACGTGCCCAATTTGAAGGACGGGCCAAGATGACAATGCACCATTATGCAAACAAGGAGCTCTTTTCGCTCTACTTCCTCATCGGTGGATTTCTATTTCACTATGCACCCTGCTTCCTGGTAGATCGAGTCATGTATCTGCACCACTACTTCCCAGCCTACTTCTTCCTGATTCTGAATCTGATCATCAACATCAGAAAGTGGCGCCATTTCAACCATTTTGTGCTGCTGATTATTGGCTTCTATATTGCATACTCGCCATTGTGCTACGGAATAAGCCACACTAATGGACTCGCCAAACTGAAGCTGCTTCCTGGGTGGAATTTCATAGACTGATCTGTAATTCAATAGTGATTAGTATGATTTCGTATCTGATATTTGGGGTGAAAATGGAACAAATTTCACGGTGGAAACTGTTCTAGAAAAAGGAGCGAATTCCTTAACAAAATTTATCAGCCCCCAGTTATGATTGAAACAATCAACGAACAGCCACAAACGACCGATAATCCCGCAAATTACGATTTGCCAACAGAGCAGGAGTACGAGGAGGAAATCAACAAGTTAGAAAAGACATTCATTGGATCCATATTCCCTATCAGCAAAAAGGAGGCACCGAGAGTGCTCATGGCAGCAGCCATGTACTTCTTCGTGAGTCTCGTCTACTCGTTTCTGCGCCAATTCAAGGACAACGTGATCTACGACATCCTGACACCTGCTGCTGGAAACTACCTGAAGATACTCGTCTTCTTTGTCTCATTCTTCGTAATCAACACAATTTCAAGCACATTCAACAAACGAGGCATAAACAAGGGTGCAGAAGTGTACATTTTGTTCATGGCCCTGAGCCTGGTGGGATTCTCAATTCTGGTTTTTGTGAAGGACTTCCTATGCCCAATTGGCTGGGCAGAAGAGGTGCTACTCTCCCAGAAGTACACCATCAGGAAGCTAGGAACATTCAAGGCCATTCTGCCCCTTTTCAACCACTTTGTGATGGTGCTCTACTACGTGCTATCTGAGGCACTTGGCTCTGCACTGATGAGCTTCGTCTGTATGACGTACTTCGGAAGCAACCTGACGCCATTCCAGATGGATCGATACATCCGAATCGTCTACATTGGTGCAAATCTGTCTCTTCTATGCACTGGATTCCTGGTCTCTGCCATTTCGAAATGGGCTGAGAAAACAATCAGAACCCGATTCAAGTTCGCCTACTACGGGTTTGCATTCGATGGACTCGCCTGTCTCCTCTTCCTGATCTACGGAATGAAGAAGCTGCTGGACAAGGAGTTTGCTAAGGAACTGTACCAGGGGGCGTCAAAGAAGGTAACAAAAAAGAAAGGAAAAGCAAAGATATCAATGGGTGACTCAATCAGAATGGTCTTCCAGTCGCGACTGCTCTTCAACATGGTTGTGATGTCACTTGGATACAACTTTACGACAGCATGTGCCTCCTCAATGGCCTCCTACGTCTATACGGCATATGCTGAATATTTGATTCAGAATCCATCAGCAAACAATACGCCTGGCTTCGTGCCAACCAAGGCGTACATTGGGATGCAGTACAAGTCGTTTGAGACGACCTACGTCTCCCTCCTGGTCATCTTCCTGATGCTTACGCCGATGTTCATGGGGCTGTTTAGGAAGTTTGGCGTCTTTTTGTTTGCACTGGTTACGCTTCTTTGCTGCCTGATTCCAACCATCATCTCCGCTTTCTTCGCAACCATGAACTACCCATTCACCCGATACAACGCGAAGGTGATGTTTGGGCTAGGAATGAACGTGTCTGAGCCAAAGTTCCAGATGGAGGCACTCATGGCTGCTCTTGGAAACGTGGCCATCAAAATTGGAAAATACGCCTTCTATGACGTAGTGAAGGAGGGCGTAAGCGTGCGAATTGATCCAGCAAACAGGGCAGTTTACAAGGGCATCTTCGATGGAGTGGCAGCAAAGGGCGGAAAGATGCTGGGCTCCTTCTACATCATTCTGGCACAGCAGATATTCGGAGTGAATGATGCAAGATGGTTCTCGCCACTTACTGTCATAGTCATGTGTCTGATTTCAGTGCTATGGCTCTTTGCCATTCTGAGTCTGCATCCAAACTACAAGAAGGCATCTCAGACGAAATGCTTCTTGGATGACACCGTTGCAAAGAAGACAAAAAAGATTCAATAAATTACGAATTGAAGTTAAGTTATTTGAAATGGCCCTTAATATGCATGAAATAGATAAAGAGGAATTAGGTGAAGATGGATTGGATAGAGAATGGCGGAGACTGCTCAGGAACGAGTTCAACAAGGAGTATTTCATCCGAATTAGGCAGAGACTCCTTGGTACAGAGTATTTGCCAGCAGAGGGGAATTTGTATGAATTCACAAAATATACCAGGCCAAATGAGATTCGTGTTGTGATAGTGGGCCAGGATCCGTATCAGAGAAGTGAGGAGGCAACTGGAATGGCATTCTCAGCACCAGTGGGGAATAGGCGAATACCAAGCTCATTGAAAACAATTTATAGGGCAATTCAAAGAGACTATCCAAATTATGAGGCACCAAAGTGTGGTAATCTGAAGAGATGGGCTGAACAAGGAGTGTTGCTGCTGAATGATACGCTGACAGTGGAAGAAGGCTGTCCGGGATCACATATTGGAATTGGATGGTCCATTTTTACTGATGAAATTGTTAGAAGAATATGTGATTTGAATGAATGTGTTGTCTTTCTGCTGTGTGGAGTACAGGCAAGAAGCAAGGCAAACATAATAGATAAAAGAAAGCACCATGTGATTGAGACAGTTCATCCATCACATTATACGGCAGTCAAATTCATTGAATCACAGAATTTCCTGAAAATCAACGAGTTTCTTAGGAGGAGAAAACAGGCTGAAATAATTTGGTGAATTTTAGGGGCAAAATGCTACTGGATCAGCTTGAAAAATTGAGGAAGAGCAGAAAGACGCATATTCGCACTGGTAAAGGAAGAATACGCCTCATAAAGGAGGATGACATGGATGCGGAGTCTATTCTTGGTAGAATAGAGCATAAACACAGATTATTTAATTCAAAGAGTTTGCGATTCGATAGACACGGTCTCAGTGAATCAGAAGAGAAAAAATTCAACAAAAAAATAAGGAAATTCTTGAATGAAATGCACAAAAAGATGGAAGACGAGGACATAGATTACGTATTGGAGTATTTGGTGCGTATATATAGCATAGATACGTTTAATACTGAAGAGTTACTACTTCTTCTGCTACCATATGAGAGATATGCTGATCAAATTGGAATTCTTACACATAATCAGAATGTTGAAATCAAAGAATACAACTGGAATCAAATTACAAGATATTTTACACAAAGCAACAGGCATTTTGATACATTTGTTGCATACTTCGATCACTACAATGAAATCAGCAGTTTCTTGAATAGTTTGCTTCTTAAGATAGCAACCACTATAAAGCACACTAAAACAGACTATTTGGATGAGTTTCTGACCATCTTTAAGAAACTGCACCAAAACAACCAAAATGATCTAATTTGGGAAATATATGATGAGATGCAAGGATATTTCAACAGTGATGAATTCAAAACCGTGTTAAGTGAGTTGATGAATAAATCACTTTAAAACAGTCACTATTTCTTTATGTTACACTTGATGTACGATAATTCATATCCCTGAACTTGAATGTTGATTGAATTGCTGATAATTTGCTGTTTGATCAGATCCATATAGTGCTGGTTTATTTCTGTGATTGTTTCTTCCTTATCTGTCTCTCTAAATCCTATTTTTATTGCAACTTGTTCTCCATCACCTTTGATCAAACAGGTGTAGAAATACTTGATTTCGTATCTTTTGTCAGAGAGCCTGAGAAACAGTCTGTTATAGAACTTGAAATATTCTTCAAAGAAGTTGTAGATGACCACTTCGTCGTCTACGTTCAGAGAAATTTCGTTGAAGAACAGTTTCGTAGATTCAGAATGGTTTCTGCAACATTCAGGCATGCTTTCTGATGCAGCAATGATATAGAAGTCGCCTATAAAAATTCTATTTTTCACAACGTGCAGCTTGTGTTCTTTTAGTGCAGCAAATTCGCTTCTGTGACAGGACCAGCAGTCAATCAGCTCCTCCCAGTTATCATGAGGCAGTTTGTTGACTCGATTGTAATCAATTGGCTTATTGTGTCTGCATTTGTAGATTACTGTTGTACTTTGATTATTGATGCTGAATCTAGTTTGACTGTGTGCCTTATAGATGGTGTAGGATCCGTTAACCTCTTTGTTTAATACTTTGAACTCTTTACAGTCTACTATTTCATCATTTGCAGCATGTATGAATAGAATGTGTGTGTTTTCAACACACTCCAAAAACATCCCAAAAATTTATTTGAATTTTTTGATTTCTTCTTAGGCCCACTCATCTCATTAGCAAGTGCCCTTTTCTGATTCTCAAACTTAGCTTTATATTTCGTTTTAGGTGATGTTCCTCTACTCTTTTTTGTCTTCAGGGTTACGTTTCTCTTGACATCGCATGTTGTGAAGTTCTGCTCCAATTCCATTAGCTTCTTGTACAAGACAGTGCATTCTTTGAGTCTAAGAAGTACCAAATTCTTTTCAGCTTCTTTTCCTTTTCCCTCGAGATATAGTGAATAATTGAGCAGATAGTGCTTGAGAATTTCAACCTTTAGACCTTTTGTCTTTAATTCTGCATCTTTTATTGCCTTTTTGATCTCATTAATGTCTTTTAGTTCATCAATTATTTCTGCTTTCGTCATTTTTGGGTATAAAATTCTCTATATTTTATTAGACCACCTTCTTTCAACTTAAATGGTATTCTTTGCTCTACTAATCACATAAAACAAACTAGATTTTGCCTATCATTTGTCCACCCCTTTTTAATAGGCACCATCATTGTGGTTTAAACCTCTCACTGATACCACGTGTGGATTCTGTTACAAACAAGTTCAATAATTTGAGTATGCACAGAACACTGTGTGTTAAGTCAAATAAAAAATGTATTGATCAATATGCCTTTTTTGGCTCCTTAAATACGTTCAGAAAAACAACCCCTATGAAACTACATAAGATCAGAATTATAGTTGTTGCAACTGCAATCATATCATTATTGGTGTGTTTTGGATTTATGATATGGTATTTGAGGCAATATAAGTTATCAAAGGATGCAGAGACTGGGGATCGGAATGCCATTAAGAAAAGGAAGAAATCGAAGTTAAAGAAGGATTATAAATTACAGAAAATCGATGGATTCCATAAAACAAATGATTATACGATCAATAAGCGGTACAATATACCAATAAACAAAGTAAACATCCAGAAAATCGCCAGCAAATACAAAAGCCGGCTTATAAATTACTTTCAGAGAGCAGAATCAGTGGAAAAGGGCATTTCTCAAACTATACAGGACAAGATGAGTATGATCTGCTCTATAATAAACGGAAAAGATGTTTCAGAATTCAAATTGCAATTGAAACATATTCTGGAGGAAGACAACTTCTGGCTTTCAGGTTACCACTCATTTTTCCTACCAGTGTGTTCGTTGGAAAAGAATTGTGTGGGCTATAGTGTTGCACCAGAGTTCTTCATGCTATGTAAGTCAGATAAGGCATATATGGAACGATTGAACACTATAAAGGAAACATTGATCATATATTTAACCAAAGAGTATGATCGCGAGGTACTATTAAGGGCTATACCAAATGAAGATAGTATAGTACAGAACTATCAAATAACTGTGATGTCATACGCACAGTTTGGGCTGAGGAAAACGGCTGATGTGTTACAAAAACACCAGCGGAAGTGGCTATTGCTTTACGCAATAGACTATTATAGTCTGTATCGCAAGGATTATCGAACAGTCCTGCAGCGAGTACCAGAATATATGATTGCGTAAGAACCGGATAAATTTATATAATCGCATGTATTATCTAATTGTTTCTCTTCCTCATTGCCTTCCTCTTTGCTTGTCTCTTTCTCATTCTTTTCTTCTTCCACTTTGCTCTCATTGGGGTAAAAATTGATAAAATTTCAATAGGCAAATTTATACTTGCATAAACAAAACAAACAAATTCCATCACCTACTTCTCAAACATGGATTTTTGCAGTGCCTCCTTCAGGTCTTCGTCCTCGTATTCCGTTTCAGTCAGAAATCCATAGATCTGGTCTTCTACGTCTCCATTACCATCGAGTACCAGGAACTTCACTGTTTCAAGCTGTAACTCAGACTGTGCCATTTTACCAAATTCAATGGCATCTGCGAAGCAAATCACTTTGATTTCCACGCCTTTGAATGCGATTGTTGAGATCTCCACAAGGAGTTTCCCAAATTCATCGATTTTACTTGACAAAAATATTAGCAACCTTTTGTTGCTTAATTCACTAAGTTGCAATGCCTGATCTGCTTGATAAAGTGCCAGACTGTGGCCTGGCTTCTTATACAGGTCACAGGCCAATACGAAGTCAACCAACAGCTGCTTGTTCTCTGTTGGTGTCACAATACGATTCTTTACGTTCTGGAATATTGGAAACACACCAATCTTGGATTCCTTGCCCATTTCAAACACCTTGTTGATTATGTTCATTGTAGCATCCTTCTGTATGAAGTATCTGCTTGGAAGATAGTCCTGGTTCTGAGACTGAATCCCATTGTCTAGAACGATAGCAATAATTTCTGGCATGGGCATGCAAATAAACAAAATAAGATTTGCAGCCATAGTAGTACGAAGAGACAATCTAATGTATCTGTTCTACAATAACACAGGCGCATTTGCTGTAGATGCATATGAACCAGCACTAATAAAGGCCATGTTGTCCAGAAAACTGGAACATGGTAAGGTTTACAGTAAAACCAGTCTATTTAACCAAGAAGAATTGGAAAGAAGTAGAGAACTGTATGCAGCAGACACTACACATCACCATTTCGACCATAGTGGTGGAAATGAGGAACTAAGCAAGATGTTTCCAAATGTAAAGTTCTATACAGGAACAAACACATCTGATTATCAAATAATCACATGCATAAATGCAAAGATAAAATGCATTAAGACACCAAGCCATACAATGGATTCAGTCTGCTACGTTGTGGATGATAGATACGTGCTAACAGGAGATTTCCTGTTCAAGTTGGGATGTGGTAAGTTCTTTGAAGGGAATGCCAGTATGTTTGTGGAAAGTGTTAACAAATTGAAGACTCATGTCAGTAAGAATGCAATACTTCTGTATGGCCATGATTACACCCATTCCAACCTGGGATTTGCTTACACCATCCGTAAATACACAAATGAGGAGCTGTCCAAGATCCTTAACACTGAGTTTCTGACCTTTGAAGATGAACTGAATTTGAATGTTTTCTTAGAGGCTCAAAATGAGAAGGAAGTTGAAAAATTACGCAATAAAAAAGACGCCTTCTAAAACAGAAGCTTTACCAAATGAATTATCTGGTTGGCTTCTCCCTTTTGCCCCTCAGAATGGCATTCAGTGACACACCAGCTACCTTGATGATTTGGTACTTGATTCCAGGCCTGTCTCCTACAGACTTGCCGCTTCTACCAAGTGACTGAATGGTTACCTCGTCGTTAGCGTCAAACATCTTCAATGCACCGTCTCCAGGCGCAAATGCAAAGACCGTTCTTCCAGTTCCAATGCATTGGACACGACAGACCTTTCTGACAGCAGAGTTAGGCTGCTTTGCCTCCACTCCCAGCTTGTCAAGCACAATTGCATTTGCCTGTGGCCTGTTACCTATCACAGACTTGTAGATCTTGCCTCGCTGTCTCCTTCTGTACGTCTTATCGTGCGTTCTCTTTTCTTGAGCGATTTTCCTGAGCGCGAACGCAGCAAAAAGTCCCCTCATTTTTGGGCTAAAAAATTTCAAAAAGATTTCCCCAATGAACCACATTTCCAGCCACTACAACGCACAGAAGAACAGGACGATCCAGGAAAGGAAGAACACGGTGTGTTACAACGTGAACAACTTCAACAACAAGCTCAAACGGACACTGATTGGTGAACATCTGCCAAGAAATGCAGATGTACTCGAAATAGCATCCGGAAGAGGCGGGGATCTGTGTAAATACATGAATAGGGGCGTGAATCTATTTGTGGGGCTGGATATATCAAATGTGTCGCTATTGGAGGCGTGTTTGCGACACACTGAAGACAAATTTGACTTCAGAATTAGACTCAAATGCATAGACTGCTTCAATACGCCATTTGATTTAAAGAGACAGTTTGACTTCGTAAGCATCCAATACTCGCTCCACTATGCATTTGCTAGCAAGGAGACATTTGAAACAGCAGCAGATAACATTTCAAAGCACATGAAGACTGGAGCAAATCTAGTTATAACTGTACCAAATAAAAAGGAGATTGTTTACAG
>LWDP01000039.1:0-19085 GCA_002087915.1 Enterospora canceri
GACTCTCTTCTTCAGCTGTCCTCACAGCTATCGTGAGGACACGTCCCTTCCTGGACTTAATTCCTGCCTCCCGATGAAGTCCCTCAGGGCACGAGCCATTACCTCTATCCCAGAGCTTTCTGCCTTCAACTCCTTTCTCTGATTTTCCGATCTTACACGCCTCTTCTGGACTCGCAGCTGGATCGGTCTCCTGATTGAGAGGTTCCGTGATGCCTCTAAAGGCTCAGGCATCCCTGAGCTGCTTCTGCTTATACCTTTTCCTACGGAGTTTCTCTCCTGAGGTTTTTCCTCGTCTCTGGCTGGCGTCTTCTGGTTGGACCATGGGTAAATTTTGCGAGGAATCTTCTTGACTGACCCCAGGTCACGTCAGTTAATATTTTTGCATTTTCCTAGTTGACGGTGTGTTTCTTAGTGTTCAAATGCCTTTCTATCTTTGTCATATAAACACTTTTTATCTTAGTCTCACAGCACGTGCAGAATGCAAATCGGTTTTTTAATTATGACGCTGTTAAGACAAAAAACACTTGGCAGGGTGTTTATTTGTTGCGTTAACATTCACATTCTCTTCTCTCCAAAGTTTTCTCATGGGGGATTATTTTTTTTGTTTNTCTGGTTGGACCATGGGTAAATTTTGCGAGGAATCTTCTTGACTGACCCCAGGTCACGTCAGTTAATATTTTTGCATTTTCCTAGTTGACGGTGTGTTTCTTAGTGTTCAAATGCCTTTCTATCTTTGTCATATAAACACTTTTTATCTTAGTCTCACAGCACGTGCAGAATGCAAATCGGTTTTTTAATTATGACGCTGTTAAGACAAAAAACACTTGGCAGGGTGTTTATTTGTTGCGTTAACATTCACATTCTCTTCTCTCCAAAGTTTTCTCATGGGGGATTATTTTTTTTGTTTTTTGACATTTTTTCATTGGCACCCAAATATAACATACTGTGTTCAATAGTTAGCCTATTTGGTTTGTTTCGTGACTTGATTTTACGTTATTTGTTTTAAAAACATTTCAAAGAAAAATGTTTTTCCTGGTTGCCCTACTAATGGTGCTCAATGATTCCAACTAATGACCAGTGACTATTGGTGAAAGGCCTTTTCATTGTTTTTATGCACTCAGACGAGCTATTAATTGCAAGTTCACGCTCTCCATTGGGATAAATAGGTAACAATTTCTCACATGCTTCCACAAAGACTAATCTACTTTTCCTTATGTCATCAGGAAAACCTTTGCAGACATCATAAAGCACACTACCTTCAACAACAAATTCATTTATCCCTACATCAGCGATTGCTCTGCTTGGATGATCAGGAGGTATTGCTTTACATGCTTCTTCTTTTTCTCTCTTGCTGTCATCCTATCAATTTGAACATTGTTTTCATTTTCAGTATTTATTTTGTTGCCAGTTGGTAAAGTCTCGAGTCGTCTTTCATAAATTTCAAAGTTCTTTGGTTCATCTGAAAACTTCTTCTGCATTTGAGGGGTGAAAAATGTAATCAAAAACAACAGGAAGAATAGACAAGAAACTTCACTGTGTAGAGCTTATAACATTTAAAAGGTCGGTGTATGCATATTACTGGTCATTATATATGTTTAAGACTCTACAGTCATCTAGATTCCTATACAAAACATGATAGACTCAACTCTTTTCCCTTATGAGTCTTTGAGATAACAGAATAGTAAATGAAATAAACATATTCAACTCCAATTTTATTATTTTATCCATAATAAATATCAGCAAGTGCACTAATTTGTTCAACTGTACGGAATCTATAGTATACGTGCAGCAAATACTTGTATAGTGTTGTAAATTCATCTTTTCAATATCAAATTTTGCTGCAAATATATTTACACGGCTATTTTCTTCCTCATGTGCTGCTTTGTTTTTCCTTGCATACAGGTTCTGAAACTGGCTGGCTTGAGGCATGTAAAAACGCATGGTAAATCATATGATTCAGTGAATTTCCTTGCAAAAAGCGACCAAACTTGTTATTTCCTAGTAATACAGTAAAAAATACCTGCTCAATAAATGATACTTGCTTCCTTCGTGGAAATTCATCCACCCAACTACCACAGAAAAAATAATGCCCAGGGAACTCTTGAATGTAGTGCCTATATAATTCATGTGCATCATTTGCGAATGGTCGTTGACATTCACCAAAAGTATTCTATAAAAATCATAATCCTATGTTTTGACCTGTACTGTCGTGCATACTTGAAACACAGCCCAATCGAAATGAAGTGTATACATTCACGCCTTCCAAATGTGCATTTGAAAAACTATTCTTCAAGAAGATTAGCTTACATCGGTTTGAAACACGTTAACAGAAGAATCGAAATAAATACCTGTTACTGTTGTATGGAACTATTTTTCATCAAATGGTGTTTCGTATTCTGTTATTTTTTCGTAGTACATGCTTCAATGAGAATAGAAGCGTTCAATACAATTAGCAATGCACGTAATTGATTATGTTGGTTATTGAAGATAACATGAAACAGTCAAACTTTATGTTTCGGTGAGATATTAAAAGGGCAGAGATCAATATGAATCAATAAATAAAGGTTGAAAATAGATAAACGTGTATAGAAGAGTGGCTTTTTTCTGCCCACACATACGTAAATTCTGATAACCTTTAAAAGGTATTTTGCAAACCCATGTGAATATCAATTTTCACTTTCCCAGACAATCAATGCATTATTTGTTTATAGCTTTCAATACACAATAATAACATAAATTAATGCAACAAAACCTTTACTTATGAAAATTTCATGCTTTTTATACGCTTTCTATTTATTTTTTGCTTATTACTTACGTAAACCGTGTAAGAGATGTGGTATCAGGTAATTTAAATGAGATCTAATATAGTGGTGTGGTTAATTGCGCCAATATTTTTTTCATGAATCAAGTGCCCTAACAAATATTATTGAAAACTAAGATAAAACATGTTACTTTTAACCAATATTATACATACTATATACTCGCTAAGGCGGGAAATTGAGAGGATCAATTGCGCCAAATTCTACATGCATTGCAACGCTCTAAGATAGCTACATCGTATGCATAATTATATCAATATACACTAGGAAGAGCATAATAAAAGCATATTTAACTCATTATTTATTTCCTTATCAAATTGCATCAGAATTAGCTTTTTCTAGACGCTTTAAGCGACCAGGCATTGAGATGAAATGGCGTCGAATTTCTGTAGGTTTCACTCTTGATACTTCATCAGATAACACTCTCCACAGATCAGCCTTATTTTGTATTTCGTGTTGCCTCAGGTTAACTCTTCTTTTGAGCCATGCCCACACGTTTTCAATGGGGTTGAGATCAGGGGATTGTGGTGGATGCATCCCAAGCTTAATATTCTGGTCTTTAAACCATTTAATAGTTTTTACTGACTGCTGTGACCGGGGGAACTTCCGTAAGGTGAATTATTTATTTCCTTGTAACCACCTTCGTCGGCCGAGTCTTCCTCACTCGCCGGTTCTGCCGTCATTACGGCAATAGTCAGGATCTGCCCTTTCTGGCTCCTGATCCCTGCTTCTCGATGAAGCTCTGCAAGGGCTCTTGCCATCAGTTCCGCTCCACGGCTGCCTTGCTTCTTGACTTCATTCCTAATCCAATTTCCTTGGGATTTGCTGAATAACTCTCCTCCGAGTTTTTTGCTACTAGTCTGTTCCACGGTGGAACTGCCTTCCTCTAGGCTCACCGGAACTAGTGCTGCTTCCACGGCCTTACGCGCCTTCACCTGGCTTGCCGGTACTGGTCTTGCCTCTTCCTGGTCGGACTTAGGGGGCTTCTCATGAGCCGCTGCCGATGATATTAATGGTTAATGGTTCCTGCTTCTGCTCCTGGCCAGGGACTCCCCTAAATGCGCGGGCGTCCCTCAGCTGGCGGGCCTTGTATCGTTTCCTGCGGCGCTTCTCGCCCTCGGACTTGCCCACTCGCTGGGATGCATCTTCTGGCCATACCATTGGGGTAACTTTTTGGAAGGAATCCTTGACGGACCTCAGGTCACGTCAACTGACTTATGACGACTTGCATTATCTTGCACAAAGGTCATTTTTTTCAAGTCAATGCCAGAGGCAATCAGGTCATCAAGAACATTCTCCCGCGGTACCACTTCATTTCGTCCATGAGAAGGGTTAAAAAATAAACAATATTCTGAATGATGAATTTATGGAGATTTTCAGAGATCCTCTGATACCTCTTGTTCCTCTTCAGGTTTTCACCGATCATTAGGCGCTGATACTTCTGCCTGATCTTCTCTTTCTCTTCAATCAACTGCTTGACGAAGCTTCGTGGTGTTTTATTCAGTCTGCCGAACGAAGATTTGAAGACATTATTCGTGCGAGGAAGTTGCTCTGGCACATTGAGATGATTCCATTTAAGCCATTCAAAGCTTGCGCATACCTCTTAACAACCAGATTGGTCGTATACTCAGAGGCAAAGCAAGATGAGTCAAGCTTCCTCTGAACACTTTGTGCCAGATGAAACATACAGCCAATCATTCTAGCATTGGGAAATACTGTTGAGAATGCTATAATAGCTGTCATCTCAAAGATTGACCATGTACTGGCAGCTCTAAGTGGTTCTATCATGTTTTCAGCGAAGAAAACAATGATATTGGTAGAGTCTACTATATCACGAGTGTTATTCGGGCCAAACTGGTAGAATCTCTTACCACCCACCGTTAACATTAGGTCTTCACCTATGTTCAGTACAGGTTCAACAACATCGTTGCGATCGACAGAATCTCTTCTCTTACGATTTACCAACTGTACTAGGCTATCGTAGGTCCCAGCTGCTGCAATCACATCCTGATTGTGACCTATCAATGCTTCATGAATGATATCACGAGCTGAATCATCGGCCAAGACAGCTTTTTGGGCTATCTGTTGTCTCACAACCTTTCCCGGATATTAAGAACATATAAAGGTGTCTTTACCGTCGCTCTACACGACCTAGCCGTGCACCTCTACGTTACTTCGCACTTACCCCTGTGCTTCAACGTGTAGGTGTGCCATGGAGGATCAATTCCATGCCACCTCTTGAATTAGGTAGAATTGTGAACATTAAGGGTAAATTCAAGTGAAAAATTTTTACACCCTTCTCGTGGACGAAATGAATCACCTGGCAAAACCAACTCTCTTCTCCTTATGAGTAAATATTAAGCCAGGTTTCTTCTTCAGCACGGTTGGCTTGAGATTGTCAATGATCATTCCTATCATACAGTTAGAAAGTATCTTCCTACGGCCAGATGCCCTTTTAGTGCCATAAGAGGCTGGGCTCTGTAGGAATCGCCACACCGTAACCACACTTCTCCTGATTTTGGCAGCTATAGCCTTATTATACCACTCTTCTGCCTTCAGGACCTTGATCGTAGTGATCTCAGCTTCTGATAACGTTGAACGCTGACTCATGGCTTAAAACAATCCGAAATGCTTAAAATAAATGCGAGGGAAACTCATTATTTACTGATACACTCATTTAACAGAACAATGTGACAACCATGAACGCAAGAAATACAAAAAAACTACGGATAATATCGGGGTAAACAAATTAGCAATGTATATGAGAGTATATGCTTGGGGATAGAACGACTTCTAGAGGTTTCCCCAGTGTGTGCAAATTCAAAGATTTTTGAGGAATATGCAATAAGGTTTAAGCAACGTGGAATTATGCTTCGATACAAAAAACTAGTGTGTAATTTTTTAGTTGGGAATTAGCAACATAGCAATACAAACGAACAAACCATATTGGAGTCAAGAAAAAAACAGATAATCCAGGAACAGTTACCTGAAAAAGTTGCAAAAGCTTTTTTGGAGGCGGATATACCGCTTAAAAAAGCTTCGAATTCCTGCCATAAAGCAGTTATTCCAGTCAAGGGGCTTCATATGCCCTGCAGAGAGCACCATCAGAAGATTTGTTGATAAGATGAACAATGAGATGAACATGCAGATAAAGAGTCATTTATATAACAAATCGCTCTCTCTGATGTTTGATGGGTCTTGTAAAGCTGATCTCCACTATATTAATATCATGGCAGGTGATATTGAGGATCCAAGCAAGAAATATCTGATAAATCAGAATTTATTGATGTTAAGACGAAAATATCAGACGGAGCGCCATATAACACCAAATTGAAGAAATTGATCAAACGTCAAGAAAGATCAATAGTATTCATAACGTGTTTCATGCATCTTCTGCATAACTGTGCAATGAAGATACGACAAACATACCAATTAACCGATCAATTTGTTGCATTTGTAAAAGAAATTACAGTCAGATGCAATAAATATCGTGATTTAATTGAGTTTGTAGGTAAACCACCTTCTGTTGTGGTAACCAGATGGAATACGTGGCTAGAATGTGCCATATGGTATTATTCGAATTACTCTGGGGTTAATAATTTTTTAGGGAAAAATTGAAAAATGATGAGAAAGTGAAATCAGCAAGAATAATCAGCCTTTTAAATAATCCAAATCTGTATCAGGAACTGCAGATAATTGCCTCTTGCTACCAGAATCTGTGGCATACAACAAAGAATTGCTTGGATCAAAATTTATCCGTTGTGCAAGCACATATGATCTATAAGAATTTAAAATTCAATGATGATCCTGTGCAATTAACAAAATACATCAATAAGCGTCTTATGACGAATGATTTACTGTGTTTCTGGAATGCCCCCGCTGACACGATCGATGAAAAAATTCACTCTGCTCTCTCCCATTGCCCAGCTACAACAATTTGTGTTGAGAGAAGTTTTAGTATGTTGAACAAGACATTAGCACATGATCGTAACTTCAAATCAAGTAACATAGTGAGTTACCTGAAGCCAAGAATAAACAAATAAAAACTCATCCAATCTAGTTATATTTTTATTCTTGTGAAGTAATTCAAAAAAGCCCTATACAACTTTTCTCGTTAAACGTTTTCATCCACTTTTCACCAGACTTCCTGCTATATTCAGTGACATAAATTCCACTATTTTTATAGGGGGATTTTTCTATAGTGATGTACAGGTAATGCCAAGGAAAACCCCAGGGTGGTAAAAATTATGTTGTGCAATGATTACCTAGGTTTATAAAACGTTTAACCAGGAAATATATGAAACTACAACTATAGCCGGTTTGTTTACATTTGGAAGAGAAAAATAAAGTAATGGTGTGAGTACTATATTATTCACTGGCTTGCTCATAGAGCATATATTTCGTTTAGCAGTAGACTGCATATCGTAATATTGTGTATATAACTTACAGTATTCACCAACCTTGATTTTTTATTTGTTTACTGGGTCACCCTAGTCATGATCGATTTTCCGACTCAAAAACCACATCCGGAAATATCCGGATTTATTTATTATTTCAAAAATTCTATGGGAGTAATGAATATTTTTAAACGGTGTTTTGACACTTAAATGTGTCCAAAGAAAGAATTAAACAGAACCAACATGACAGAAGCAGAAATCAAAAAACTAATCGAAATTCGCAATAGGAACGACGTGAATGAGGCATACAAAGAGACAGATGGGAAAAAGAAGCTGAGAGGCAAATTGTGGAATAAAGTGGCTTCTGAAATTTGTCCTTCTCTTGATTCTGATGCTGTTAGAAAGCGATACAATACGCTCTTCAGAGAATACAAGTTGCAAAGGCACAAAGCTCTCGAATCTGGTGGTGCTCACCAAGGTGGAAGTATTACAACTTGTTCTTTGAAAACATTAAGAATGAAAAAGAGATGTACATGGAGAATGTACAGGAATTAGGAGATCCAGAGAACCCATATCCTCCTTATATGGAGTTTACTGAAAAGATCTAAATCAATTAGAAATGAGCATGTTAGGAAGCATTTAATGCAATAATTAAAGTTATGATTAGTTAATAAGAGAGGAGAATAAAGATATTGATCGATTGATTGTTGTATATTATGAATGGCCATTGGTGATTTGATCATATCTATGTAGATATCAGTAGATTCCAGAATCACCAACAACATAAAAACCACTATTATTTATTGCTTCAATCTTCCTCCATAATCTTGAAATTCTATAAATCCAACTATCATGTGATGATCCACATCCGTAAGTTGCTCCGCGAAAGCGCAGCTTATAATCAACTACACAAACAACAGTAATTGAAAACTTTTGCTTTCTATTGTAATAATCAAAACCTCTTCTTATTGGTTTTGTTGTGGAGCAGAAAAACCATCAGCAAGGACATTATACTCTGCTTCCGATGGGAACTTAACCATTTCTGCTACCCACCCCGATAAAACAGTGTACATTTCTCTTATGTATTCATGTACCGTACTTTTAGGTAACCCAAAAACTTCTCTTATGGCCCTGTAGCTCGTTTGATGAGCTATAAACCAAATAAAAAGTGCTAACTTACACTTTAATTCCTTTACTTTAACTGTTTCATTCAATACAGAAAAGTTTCCGACAACACTCCTTTGACGTCCTAAAGTTTTCATTAAACTGTGTTTCATTTGATTCCAGAATGTCTTTGCGATACTTATGTGTATAATAATACCATCTCCTCGTTCTAGATGTCATTAGAGCATTCACAGAGAGTAACACAAACAACCAAGTTAACATAAGGGTAATTCAGATAAAATTTTCTTAACCAGTGCCCGTAAGCTTGGTCATCAGTTATATTTCCCAAACGATATCCAGTTACAATAAATACCGGAGAACCAAGACAGTCTAACTTAAATTGATTCTACCGCGGTAAGTTTTGATCAATCTTTATTATTCTGATTCAACAATTCCATATACAAGTGTCTTTATTAAATACATAATCAATTTTGAGGCACGCATACCTAAACTCCACCATCACTTCTACACAAAATATTTTCAAATCAGGGTTAAAACTTTTACCCCTTTTAAATTAAATTATTTGCAACGGTCCAATTTATGTACGTGCATATTAAAGGCATTCCTATTCTTATGACTGACGACAGTTGATAGTAAAGGTTACCTGTATAAATCCCATGTTGGGAACAAAAAGGTAAAAGAATTAATGAAAATTTAACCCGAATGGTTGACGAACCTAATCAGAAGGAGAGTAACGTGAAGCCTCCCGGAACCCCAAAACTAGGGAAGAGCCCCGGCGAGAAGAGGCGTAGGAAAACGTACAAGAGAAGAAGCCCGTAAGGCGTATGATGCAGTGGAGGATATTGCGACTGCAATCAATAAATATGTTGATGCAAAAACAGGGCATACTAAAAGTGAACGTCCCATCCCTTATCATTAGCCTGACGGTCAGGGCAAAAAGCTTTAGAAACAGTAACTGCTACAACCGCACCGGAAGAGAAAACTAGACTCAATGTTGCTATCCCGTTTCAGGTACGTGAAAATGCAAATTGTATCAGTTTGCACAACAAACCATTTTGTACAAAAATCAGCTCTTCAAAATCAATGATGCAACATTGATGAAGGCTGAGATCAACGACGAAAACGTTGATGTTTTGATAAAAAAAGTCAAAATTGCTCCTTGCCGTTGACCAGGAGACGTATTATAAGTTATGGAAAACACTACATTACTCGAACACCGATGGTCATAATGTTATTGTAGCGTCCTATACCAAGCTAAACAGTCATTATTGTTGATCCGTTAAAAAAAGGTCGATAGGTTCATTGACGATAAGTGTGATGGTTGGAATGATCACTCAGAAGCTTGTATGTATTCATACAGAACAACCAAATACACCACTACTGGTTTCTCTCCTTTCCAGATGCTGTTTAAACAGCAACCATTAACTCCTCTTGAGTTGGTGGTGTCGGTCAATATTGATCAGTCTTTACCTGAAACTGATATTGACTATGGTTCTGATGACCTGAAAGCCAGTATGACAAACAAGCACTACTATGACAGACGTCAAGGTGTCTGTGATCAGTTTGAGGTAGGTTAATTGGTCCTTAAGCTAAACCAGGCTAAGGATAAGAAATTGGAGTCAAATTGGCTTCCGATTGTCTTTGAAGTCACCAGGAAAAAGATGATTGCTCTGAACGGACTTAAGGAATAATAAGATGGTTTATTTACTGAATTGTTCCTCTTCGGACTCTTTTGTTGCTTTTCTGACTGGCTGATTACCTTTTCCCTATGGTCTTACTGTACCTGCCGCTTCCTTTTGCGTCTTAGGGGCTTTTGCATCGCTCCTTATAGGCTTTCCTCCTCTTTTCCCCTGGAGTCTTTCCCGTCCTAACCGGCATTGGGTCTTCGGATCATTGCTGTATGTTTCACTAAACATAGGTTTTTTAATTAACAAATTCTGTGAAGAAATTTCACTCGTCGGATTAAATAACGACAGATAAGTTTACTGGGTTGCTTTAATTTAACGCAGATAGTTACAGCTGCTCGGTAGATACCTGGTTGACCCAAGAATTGGTTAAATTGTTGGATTTACTCACTAGAACGATGGGTTCCTTTGTTCTGTTTCTCTACTGTGTTAGCAAATAAAATCTACTGATTAAGCGTTCTTATTGCCTTTAGACGAATTATATACCATTCAGGCAATAAAAACAGACTTTATCAAAAAACCTTACAGAAACCTTAATTCAATTAAAATTTAAAACTAATGCTGCATTAGCTGGTGTTATGCACTCGGCACAATCATCATGCTCGCCTATTAGTAACACGTTTTGTATTGAATCCTTTTGTGTTGCTTCAAAAATTCGCTTCAAATCATGTTCATTTGTACAATCTAAGTCCCCGTACACTCCATTCTTAAGTTGTCTATAAATAAACTTGAACTTAAGTTGTTCTGATTTGTCAAGCATCATGTCATTCAACCTCTTTTTGAAAAAATTGTAGTTGGTCATCGTAGTTCTAATGGTCCAATTTGTGCATGTGTTAACAAAATTCGAAATCTTAATCAAGAAGTCGAGTGGGCCATATTGAATAAAGTGCTTTGAGAAGATAATTACTCCTCCTGGTTTGAAAGTCTCAATAGCGTTGCCATTTTGTTCGACCTTGTAGAATTTTCTACGGGGATTTTTGATAAACTTGTTGCAGAATATTTGATGCAATATTCCTGCATAAATATCCTGAACAATTATTGTGTCTGCTTTGTTGATATCCATTGTTATATTGGCTGCTTTTCCCATCAGGTTCAAAAGTCTTAAACCGCGGTACGTATTTTTGGTCAATAATCCATAGTTCAATTTCTCCTGCATCAAGGCATCTACATCTGCAAATAAACTCGTTTCATAAAGCAATGGGTATGCTTTGAAAGAATTGTCAACAAAAGCGCGTGTTTTGATTTCTTCACCCAATGTAAAGTTCTTTGCCTGTAACTTGTTATTCTGTTGAACTCTAAACAAGATTCCCTTGTCTTTGAAATCAACATTTCCTAAAAACGTGTCACTTTCAACAGGGTAATAGAAAACCCAGATTGAATTTTTTGCATGCAAGCACATTGCAAGATTGTTTTCTGTTAAATATTGCTTGAAATCTTGCTCAATTTCTCCTATACAGCTATAATCAAATGTGAAAATGCTATTTTCACTCTTCTTGATTGCAGCCCGTGCATATGTGACGATTTTACTCTTTGCAATAAAAATACAATCTGAAATCTGGAATTCAAACGTCTTAAAGCGTTCATACCAATAGAATGTGAATCGTATGGAAGTCGATTCTGTTATTCTAAGTGTAATGGAGTTACCAATTTCTTCAGCGACTATTTTTCTGTTATCTACTGCAACCTCTTTAGTTTCTTGTCTAGTAATCATGGGTTGCTGTTTCTCTTTTCCAAATTTACCATTAGCTGTAGTTGAAAGTTTTGCTTTCTTTATCATTTCTTCTTTGAACAACTTTTGTTGTTCAATCTCTTTTTCATCTTCTTCATTTTTACGTTTCGTTCTCAAAAGCTTAAGAGCATTCCTTACAAAATCCATGATAGCCATTTTGTTGCTCAAATTAGAAAGCCTTGTCCAGGATTCTGTATTGTCAAGCCACTTTACATAGAAATAAATGTCATCATTAGCACATTTATACATCAATATTGCCTTTTCAGTTGTGCTCTTCTTTGACATGGGGGTAAACTCAGAAGCAAAATTTTCAATTGCTGTTGTTGAAAGTTTTGATGCGACCAAGAATATGCTTTGATTTACAAACAAAATTGTTATGTTCATCTTCTAAGGCTTTTTGCTCTTCTTCATTGTAAGCATTTATTCAATAAACCTTGCTATTTCTACTTAATATTTTACTTCTTGACAGGTTGATATGATATACATCAGATATCATAATCACATAACAACAATATGTATAATATTGAAAACCTTCAACGGCTGTGATCTAAAATTAGATCAATTTTATTGATAGAAACTAACGCCCCTATCCTTATTGTTTTATAAAAGACGTTATTTTGGCACAGTATGTTATATGCAATTCTCATGTTAAAGTTTCCTATCTCAATCTATCAAAAATGAATGTAGAATGGAATATTCGTGTATGTGCAACTAGACTCAGCCATGTAAGACAATATAAACAAGAATCCGGTGTCTGATTAATCAATTTTACCTGATTTTTGGCATAAATAATAAAAAATCACTATATTTTTATTTTAGAATTTTTGACTGTACATCATGGACTAACAATGGATGAAAATGACTTAAGGTTTGTGTTTGGATAGCCCGCTACGCTCCTATTGTTTAGGTGTGTTTCGAACAACGATTTGTTCGAGTAATTTAATGCTGTTTTTATTCTCAGTATCTGAAAGATAGGTACATTTTTAGATGAGATAAAACCCTTTGTATTAGCGGTGGTCTAACATCCACATTTACCTTATTTTGTCTGTCAATTAATTTGTATTGCTCTTTTACATAAACATAAAATAGTTCTTGTCACTATTGTGTATTGTACAATTTCTTAGCAACAACCACCGCCTTTCTTTTTCTCAACCAATTGCAGTTCCTCACCTTTCAAATGTTCTTGTCTTGCATATCGCTTATTCTTCATACTATTCTTCCCTTTCTCTTTCTGATATATTTTTTCTACAAATTCCTCAAATGCCTTATCAATATTTTCTCCTGTACAAGCCGATGTTTCATAAAAGCTACATTTGTTGCTCATCGCACCATCTCTTCCTATTTCCATCTTTACAGCACGACTTTTCCCCAAATCGCTCTTGTTTCCTACCAACATTATTGGAATATCACTATTGCATGATTTTTTGATATTCGGTAACCAGATTTCAGTTGCATTTTTGAATGATGCCTTATCAGTGATGTCATATACAACAATTGCTCCACATGCTCCTCTATAATATGCTGAAATGATTGCGTGATATCGTTCCTGACCAGCTGTATCCCAAATCTGCGTCTTTATTTTGCAGTCCTCAAACTCGTAGTATTTTGTTCCAAATTCAACACCTATAGTTGGCTTTGATCCTTCTAGAAACTTCTTTGATACAAGCTGACTCAACATGTTCGTTTTGCCTACATTTGTGTCTCCAACCAATACAACCTTAAAAAGATAGTTGAAGTTCTCTTTCTTTGTTGTCATACTTCCTTTACTGTTTTAGATATTTAACACGCTTGAAACACGTCGTGTGCGTGAATGAAAATGAATTGCAACTCAATAAATCGCCCTCTCTTTTAATCCCCAGAATGTTTCTCAGGAATGTTTTGCAAAAGATTCACTCAAACGAAGTAGTGTCTGAATTTGAGATAAACATCATATGCAAACAGATGACTAAAATAGCAATACAGGAGCCAAACATCCCATTCGTGTCCTCACCAGTCTGTGTTCTTGGAGATATACACGGTCAATATTCTGATTTAGTACAGTTGCTAGAACTGGTCGAGAAGCCAGGAGAATGCACCTATGTTTTCCTAGGTGACTACGTGGACAGGGGCCCCAATTCAATTAGCGTAGTTCTGCTGCTTTTTTGCTACAAAATCCTCTATCCAAAACGGGTGTTTATGCTCAGGGGCAATCACGAACAAAGAGCCATAAACAAAATATACGGATTCTATGATGAGACCATGAAAGCATACGAAGACACACACGTATGGCAGATGATCAACGAAGTCTTTGACTTCTTCAGTATTGCTGCAGTAATAGATATGAAATACTTTTGTGTACATGGTGGCATTTCAAACAGAGTCACCCTTAACAAACTGAAGCGATACGACCGTTCAGAAAGAACGAAAGATGACGACATTGCCAATGATCTGTTCTGGAGTGATCCATTCAACAAGCTGGGCTGCTTGCCAAATCAAAGAGGCTCAGGAGTCCTCTTTGGAGTCGATATTGTAAAAAACTTCCTAATGCAAAACAACCTGGAGCTAATCATCAGGTCTCACCAACTGGTTCACCAGGGTCATAAATTCGATCTCCATGGCCTGTGTCTGACAATCTGGTCTGCGCCAAATTACATGAATAGAATCGAGAATCCAGGCATAGTTCTCTATATAGAGCCTGATAAAGAAATCAACGCCTCCTCCATGCACATCTACACAAGACCATTAAAGAAATAAAACAAACAAAATCCAGATCAACAAATTTCCATGCATAAACTAGCCCATGAAAAATGCAGCAGACACCCTAGTTCCCAAGAAAGCCACCAAGCACTCCTTTGCGCCTGAGACACTCGTTATGAAGAAAGATGCGACAAACTGTCCACTCTGGATCAACTACGACGGCCTCATCGTCCTTGAAGTCTTCTGTAAAAATAGCACTCCTGCTACTGACTTTCTGGTTGCCATTTCCGAGCCAGTCTCCAGACCTGAAAACATCCACGAGTACCAAATCACGGCCTACTCGCTCTACGCTGCCGCCTCAATCGGTCTGAACACCGATCAGATCACAAACACGCTCCAGCGATTCAGCAAAAACCACCTGCCTGCCTCAGTCAGAAACTTCATCTCAGATTGCACGCTCTCCTACGGCAAATTGAAACTCGTCCGAAGAAACAGGCAGTTTCTGATCGAGGTTGCTAACGAAAAGGTCTTTGAAACCATTTCGTCAGATGAAGTCCTCACAGCCTTCATCACAAGCAGGGACCCCGTGAATCTCGTCCTCGAAATCAGCCGAGTCGAAAGCGTCAAAAAGCGTTGCATTGAAATCGATTACCCCCTGATTGACGAATTCGATTACGCCTCAAATTCATCCCCCCTACAAATCGATCTCAGGCCGTCCTGTCACATCAGGCCGTATCAGGAAATCTGCCTGAACAAAATGTTTGGAAGTGGTCGAGCTCGCTCAGGAATCATCGTCCTGCCCTGTGGCTCAGGAAAGACGCTTGTTGGAATCACGGCAGCCTGCACGATCAAACAGTCCACCATTGTCCTCTGCACCTCTGCCGTGAGCGTAGAGCAGTGGCGCCAAAGCGTGCTCCAATTCAGCACAGTCTCCCAAACGAGCATCTCTCGATTCACGTCAGACCGAAAGGAGTGGTTTGAGACGCCTCAGGGCATTCTGGTTACGACGTATTCGATGCTCTGCTTTTCTGGAAAACGAAGCTACGAGGCCCAATGCATAATGGACAAAATCACAGTCCACGAATGGGGGCTGATGATTCTGGATGAAGTCCACGTTGTACCAGCACAGATGTTCAGGCGTGTAGTCTCAGCAGTGGCCCACCGCTGTAAGCTGGGTCTCACGGCCACGCTTGTTCGCGAAGATGACAAAATTGAAGACCTGAATTTCCTGATTGGGCCCAAATTGTACGAGGCAGATTGGCAGGATCTGAGTGAAAAGGGACACATTGCCCGGGTAGTGGGAGCAGAAGTCTGGTGCGAAATGACATCTGAATTCTACCGGGCCTATCTCCAACAGGATGCATCACGAAGACGAGTTCTTGCTACGATGAATCCAACTAAAATACAGACATGTGAATATTTGATCAAAAAGCACGAACAACGCGGTGACAAGGTCATCGTCTTCAGCGACAGTGTCTTGGCCCTGAAGGAGTACGCCGTGAAAATGGGGAAGCCCTTCATCTACGGCCCAACGAGTCAGACTGAACGAATGCGCATTCTCAGGCAGTTTCGGACAAATCCAAAGATCAACACGCTCTTCCTCTCAAAGGTGGGAGACACCTCAATCGATCTCCCAGAAGCCACGTGCCTGATTCAGATCTCATCCCATTTTGGAAGCAGAAGACAGGAAGCACAGCGACTTGGACGAGTCCTCAGGGCCAAGAAGCGCAGCGATGCCAATTTCAAGGCGTATTTTTATTCATTGGTCTCAAAGGACACTGATGAAATGCACTACAGTGCCAAGAGACAGCAGTTTCTGGTTGATCAGGGCTACTCGTTCAAGACAGTCGTTGGCATCGAAGAGGCGCAGCAGAATCCTGGTCGCCTCTACGCAACAAAGGCCCAGCAACGTGCTCTTCTTTCGAGCATCCTCAGCAGAGACCTCGAGAGCGAAGCAAGTGAGGATGCCGATCGAATTGGAAAATAGCAGCATTTTTCTACCCATGTCATTTTGGAAGAAACAGCCTGCTTCAAACAGTAGCACAACCATAGGCCCAGTTACGAAGCCATCTGATTCCAGCCAAGTTGCAACTCCACTTCCAGATGGATACTCCTGGAAATCAGTCTCTGATGCCACCTTGGTCTCTGAATTCCTTAGCATCAACTACTCTGATGATGATTCACTGATGATCTGTTACAGACCAGAAATGATTCGTGGCCTATTTGGTCTCTCTTCATTCAGGTCTGCCTACAGTTTGGGACTATTTCACAATCACAAAATGGTTGGATACATTTTTGGTAAAGAACACACTGTCACTGAAATAGGCAGAATTCTGGGAGTGAATTTCCTCTGTCTCGATCGAGACCATCGCAACCTGAAAATGGCACCACTTTTGATCACTGAATTAACACGCATATCCTATGCATCCAGCATCCACTACGCCATCTTTGCCAATGGAGAAGACAGGGGATTTGCATTTACAGCTCTCTCCTACTTCCACATGCCCCTGAATGTCCCCCGTCTCAGACCACTGATCCATATTCCAGGCAACTTCAAACAGAGACTGTTTTCTATTCGTAAAACAACTGCAATTGCAACAAGGGACAATCTGCTTGTTGCTGCTGAACTGCTTTCCAACTCAAATCAACGAATGCTCTTTTCTGAGTCATTCACCCCAGAGCAGTTTGTAGAAGAATTCACAACTCGCCCAGAATGCAACTATACGCTCTTCAACAGCACCACCTCTGAATTCGCCTCATTCTTCGTCCTGGACACAAAATGCCTCAAAACAGGCAACACATTCCGTAGGGCCTATTTGCACTACTTTTCTGGTGGCCCTGAAATTGTTGAAGACGCCCTTTGCTACGCCCAGAACACGCTCAACCTCGATCTGTTCGATGTCCTTGACATGGGCCGGAATGAGACTGAGATCATCGATCACTTTGGTTTCCTCCCTGGAACTGGTCACCTGTTCTACCACCTCTTCAATTACAGTGTGGGTCTAATTGGTAGATCCAGAGTCAATTTCGTACTATTCTAAATGGTAGTGATTATCAACTATTACCCTATTCAACAAATACCGTGTCTATTTCTACCATTGTCTCCCTAAACACCCTTTCCAGTCTCAACATGGCCTGACTCTTCTTATTCTGTATAACAACCAACTCCTTTGCAATTTTGATGTACTGAATCCACTTGAATCTACTCTGAGTTGTTGTATTTCTGTCTTCTGGATTCCTGGTAGTCTCAAACTTCGATTTCACCAAATCATTCGCATTGCTGTAGAATAACTTGTAGACGTACAACTTAGATGCGCCCCACGTCATCCAATCCAGAAAGAACATCAGCAGTTTCTTGTTGATCTTCCCTGGAAAGTGAAACATTATTGCTGTTCCATACGCCTTGAAATAGAGACTCGCCCTATGTGATGCCTCTTGATTCAAATACCCTATTCCTGGTGGAACATCACCACGTCTTGCGATATAAAATGGAATTGAGAAGTTGTGGCCCACCTCATTGATGGTGGTGTCCTCGAGTGGATCTCTGACGTCAGCCAGAATCCACATGTCTCCTCCATCGTGGATGAGTGCCGTAATTCCCGTAAACTGGGACGTATTGTCAACCAGAATTCTGACTGGAACTCGAAAGTGAATCCCAGCATGTGAAACTGATCCCTCCAGAACGGTGATGAAGAATACGGTGCAGTCCACTTCTGCCTCAGCCCTGCTTTGGATTCTTGCGAGACCCAGACAGAGTGGACTATCTGTGGTGAATGAGCTGTAGTCACCCATGTCAGCCCATGCGTCTTCATAAACGCGTATCTCTGCCTCTACGGTGCAATTTGCATTTGCTACGTGTGGATTGTAGTAGACTGGTTCTCCATTTCTGGTGAATTCCTGGTAGCGGTAGAATGTCTTTCCTGGTAGCTGCCTCACCTTCAGAAGCGTGTCATCGAGACGAGTGGCCGTGTAGTCGCCGTCTCCTGTTCCACAGCAGCCCATTCCACAGTCATCGAGATCCCTGTCTACGAAATGGACAGTTTGGCTCACCCCCTGGTCAGTGAAAACAGCCTTATGAATTGCGTAGGGGTAGTCATAGTATTTCTCAGGGTCATCAGCAGAAATGTCGTACATCACTCGACTGTACGCCAGTGGATACGTCAGAAACCCACTCGTCTTCAACTCGCCGATGTCAATGAACAGGCGCTTCTGGTGGAGGATTCTGAAGATGCTCAGGTGGTGGAAATCGTATTTGACGTAGAACGAGGCAGCCAGAAACTCGGACTTGAAGAACTCCACGATTTTGCTGCTTGCTTCTGCAACGAGCATGTCCGCCTCGATGTGAAACTGCCCAGAGAGCCTGAGCACCTTCGCCTCCGAATCAGAGCAGTCTGTTCCTGTCACGGTGTGGGCAATCACCTTCAGCTTCGGCTTCATCGCATTCTCCTTGAACTGATCAAACGGCCTCTCCTGTTCGAAATAGAACCAGCGGAAGAAGTCGGAGGTGCAAAGGAGACTCGTCTGAGTTGGTGGGCGACTGCCGTAGGAGGAAGAGAAGGAGAAGGAGAACGGGGCTGTGAGGGTGTCTGGGTCCAGGCAGAGGCGGAGTTCAGACCGAATTGTGAGGGTGTCTTCTGAGTTGATTTCGGTCACG